>JACAXG010000014.1:2474047-2590627 GCA_018881555.1 Amblyornis subalaris
GGAATCCCAACCTGGAGGACCCTGGGTGGTCGGAATCCCAACCTGGAGGACCCTGGGTGGTCGAAATCCCAACCTGGAGGACCATGGGTGGTTGGAATCCCAACCTGGAGGACCCTGGGTGGTCGGAATCCCAACCTGGAGGACCTGGGAGTCGGAGCACGGCGGTGACCTGGAAAAGCACAGCAGCAGGAGGGTGGTTTTGAAGGGAGAACACAAAGTAACAATGGGGAGTGAGGTTCAAACAGAGACAATCCAAGGAGCTCAGGATGGAGGCTGAGGAACAAGACTCTTCTTTCCTCTCCTAAAAGTCACCTTGCAGCTGCTGCTGCTCTTTCAGAGGATGCTCAGACCCTCAGATCATCATGTTTTGCATTAATTACAACTAATAAAAACAGCAAAACGTGTGATAAGGAGTTTTGATTAGGCCCCCTCGACCTTTGAAGATCAAGCATCCATTTTTCCGCTCTTTCCTGCCTGAGATTTGATTTCACTTCTTGTGCTTTGTAAGACTCGATAGTCTTTGGATATTGAGTAGAAATAAAGGTCTGGGTGTTGTTTAAAACTGGTGGATGTATGAAATGATCAGGAATGACCCCTGGATAGTCGGTTCGGGATTGAATCGCCCACTGGATAACAATTCTCTGTGTGGACTACGGAGATGAACGAGGCTTATTTTATGTCTTAAATGTTGAAAGGAAAGACAAAACCATCACTAGTGACTTAACCTAACGGGTTGTGTCACCATGAAATTGCAGCTGGGTGTGAAATCAGGGTCACATGGCTGCTTAAACCCCACCAAGGCCACTATTAAATGTTACTGGACCCAGAATTGAGGTTTCGGACTCAGAATGGAAGTTTTGGTCAAATTTGGCTTCATGAATGGCACACGCAACTCAAAATTTATGGATAAAGTTAATCTGAATCTGCTGCTTCTCACAGAATATGGCTGTGCTCGAATATTTCTGATGTCTGCGTTCCCCTCCAGCCTGCAAACAGCCATTTATAAATTTGGGCTGTGGAATGACTCAGTTCATTATTAAAGGATACCGAGCCCGAGAGACTGCAGATAATTACTTTTGCACACTATTAAAAGCGTTCGTAAAAACTGACATTATTTTAAGGTTCGATGAGAGGTATACGACTAAAATAGCACTAAAGTTTTATTATTTTTTTCCTTCTCTGCAAACACAATGACATTTAAAATACGACATTTGGAAGGCAGGACCTCTCCTATCCCATAATCCCAGCGTTCGTGGCAGTATTTCTTCCCTGGCTGCAGACAAGTGGCTGTCAATGTCACCTCCAGCACCTGCCGTCCCTTCTTAACAGCCCTGAAATCCTGGTTGCAGAAGTTTTGTTAGCATTTTGCAGCCATCAGGAAAGCCAATTAATTAGTCCACACAGATGCAATTATTTCACCACTCCCTTTGATTTTTTTTGTTGTCCAAAAATTGTCAGGCAAATATTGGAGTCCAATTAAGGAGTTGTAGGGTTGCACAGAATCCCATTCCCATGCACTTTGGGCTCAGGATTTGTTGTGTGTAATTTTTATTTGTTCATCCGCTTTATTTTTGCTCCCAAGTGTCGCCATCTGCGCTGCTCTTTGAGGAAATCCCTTCTTTTGAGGGCTCTTCCTTTCAAATCTGGCTCACAAAGAGTTGGAAATACAAGGAGTCGTTTGGGGAGCGAGTGGTTTCAGAGCCAAACCTTGCAGAGTCCTTACTTTAAAATTATTTCACCCAAATATCCAATCGTAAAAATCCAGATTTTCCCGTGTTTAGACTTTTTTTCCTCTTTCCATCCGACATCTGCAATAATGGACTAAGTTGATGTGGCGCTTTCTGACAGGGTTGAGTGGGCAGGGTCGTGTCTTGTCAAAGATGATCTTGGAGCTCTTTTCCAACCCAAACAATTCTAAGATTCTCTAACCACACATCAGACCAAACTTTGAAGTTCTGGTTAACTTTTAGTCAGGGCCCTCAATAAAACTTTGGTTTTGGTTTTTTGGGTTTTTTTTTTGTGTGTTCTGACCAGCACTATCCTGACTTCTCCAGGAGCTCAGGCAAGTCTTGATTTGGTTTTCAAAGCAATTTTTGAAAAGGATGTCAGGACCCTCACTGAAGAAACTGATTCTGCTCTTTGCAGCCTCTCCATCTTTTTGGGGAAAAAGAAAACCCCAAAGAGCCATGGAGTCAGTAATGTTCTGCTGTTATTGTAGCAATCAATGAGAATTTAACACGAGGGTAAAATAAAGTATAAAATCGTGTTTGGGAACTGCGTAGATTTAGAACACAGGAATTGAGCACAGGAAAGAAAAAAAATGAAATAAAAGTAATTAGCAGCACAACAGAACTGCTAAATATAAAAACTTGAGGCTAAATAAAAAAGGAATAAGGTCTGTTGCCTAAAAGACCACAGGAATTAGAAACACAGAGAAGCTAAAAAGCAGCAGCAATGAAAGGCTTCAATTACTCTGGCAGAGAGTGGGCAAAAGGGCACAGAAAGCCAAGAAACAGAAATTACACTTTTAAAATGCAATGACAACCGTTTTAGAGCCATTTGTTTCTCCAAAGTGCCAGATCATCTAAACTGAACTCACTAAACTGAGTGATTTTTTTTTCCTAAAACTGCTCTTCTTGTGGTTTCCGAAAACTACTGCTTGTGGTTCTTGCAGCTTCTGTGATTCTCCTAGGTTTTGTGGAAATTCAAGTTTACAATAGAAAAATCAGTATTTTTTGATGTGTTACAGCCCTGAAAAATTCCTTTCTTTTTCCTTAGAAAGTTAACCATGAGTGAAGAAAGAATAATCAAAATCACTGTTGCTCTTCGGGATGGAAATTAAATCAGTTGAAAAATGCTAGTACCAAAAAAAAGTTTAAAATCCCCCCTTTGTGGAATTTGTGTAGGAAATTCTAATGGATGGAATTAGTGGATTCTGATGCTTCAAAAATCAGGCGCTGAAAAGTAGAGTTAATATTTATATCAACTGTGGGGAAAAAAAAAAGAGGCTTTCTGCCCAAGTTATGAGAATGGGAGAATTTTAATGCAATGTCTCAAAAGTGGCTCCTTTTTCATTTTCTTGGGCTTTGGTGGGGGTTGATTTGTTTGTTGTCTTTATCCAGAGCTGAGGTTTATTCCCAGTGAGGGCAAATTCAGGATCATACCTTCACCTCTCTCCTTGTCTTTAATTGTTGCTGGATTTGTGCAGAATCGACTTAGTTTGAAGGCAAAATATTGCACAGGAAAGTAAATTAACTCCTTTCTGATTAACTCATTGAGAAATTATCCTTCCTTGTATTCAAACACTTCTGTCTGTATTATGAAATCTGCTGTTTTGAAAGCAAGTGGGGAAATATTTAAAATACGCAAAATCATACGTGATGTATTTTGCAAATTTAGCTGAAAAAATATCGGACAAAAAATCAGCAAAAACTCAACCCTTTATTGCAGAATTTTGTAAAACAGAAGATTAAATCAAGACGAAGACAAGGTGCCAAGATCTTTAGAGGAAAATGCCATTGGCAGTGAGAAGACAGGGAAAAAAAAGTTGTTGGTCACTGCATTTTGTCACAGGAGGGAATATTGGCAAGGAATAATGAGCTTTAGGGTCCCTTCCAACCTGTCCTTGAAAGGTAGGAAAAAGAGTCAAAAATGAGCACCCATTTCTCCAAAAGATCAAGGTAGTGGAAAGCAAAATGAACAAACAAAAGGATCAGGAAAGGAAAGAAAAAATCGAATATCTTTTGTTGAGAGTGTAATGAAGAAGGGTAATCAGAATGATTCCTTTATAAGCCAAAGATCCACTTCATGTTAGGGAGACCCAGCAGGAAGGCTGGGATAATAAAATCCATAGTGAGAACCTATTTCAGATGAAACAACTGGATGAGGAAAAAGGAGGAAGGGCCGCATTTTATAATAAAATTGGTTCTTTTCTACCTCAGGAGTAAAGGATCTTCAACGCTTATGGCTCAGTGGCCTCAAAAGGAGAAGCCGAAACCTCTGTGTGCAGCAGGTCCTGAGACCACACCTGAATTGCCTGAATATTGTCTTTACACCACAGGAAATCTTCCAGTTGGATACTGTAATCCAAATATTGTTTGTATTCAGGTCACGCTTTTAAAAAAATACAAACCAGATTGATGCAACTGCACAAGGCACTGAATAGTGCATCTGCCCTTTCCCCAGGAAGGGGAATGTGAATCCCAGAAACCCAAATCCATTCCCGTGGCACAGATTACTCAAACAACACTCAACTTCGACCTGTTCCAAAAATGGAACTCGTAAAGAGTACCCAAATAATAATGAATATTTTTTAATACCTGCAGCAAAGGCTGTGCAAACGTTGCTCTCTGGCAGGAAACCGCTCCAACCTCTTGGAATTTTTGCTTTCAGCAGGCTGCCCAGCACAGTTAAGTGCGTGTGGTTTGGAGAGGGAATTCTTGACAGACGAGTGAGACATTTCTGGGCTTGGGTTTCCGCTGAATAGCAAATGAACGTGGGGACTCGCCGAGCCAGGGCAGGGCACAGGTCTCCACGTGCACTGCCTGACCCAAATGAGATCAGGAATCAGTGGGATGTCAGGGATCAATCACTCTGAGTGTGCCTAATAACATAACTGAGCCCCTGACAAGGAGATGGGAATGCTAAAAGGACCCTGGAAGAGAAGGGAGGGTCACTCGGAGCCTGCTGCTGCGGGGCCCGGCTGGAATCAGCCTAATGACGAGAGCAGCGTTCCTGGCGAAGGAATTACCTGGATTTCAGACCTTGGAGGGCTGAATGCTGCCTGGTTTTTATTTGATTTGCATCGGTGTTCGTTTCCTAATCCACATTTTAAGGACATTCCAGGCAGGGTCCGAGTTGTCTCCAGCTGGACGCTCCCTGAGCAGGGAAGGAGCCGTGGGGAGCAGTGGGATCCAGCCAGGAGCACCAGGGATGAGTCCCACAGGAAAAGCACCATTGCTGCTGTGAGATGCCAGCATTCACTCCATCACTCCATGGATTTACCACATTCCCCCTCCTCCTCTGTGCCTGATCCCTCTGGATCTGCCAGCACCACACGCTCCAGCCCATGGACACCACTCCTGGTTTGACAAGTGTTCAATTGATGTTAAACCACCTCTCTAAAGGCTTGGCTTGTTTAAAAATTTCCTTCAGATAGGATCCTATCCATCAAATCCTCTGCTATTCCCAAAGCCTGTATCCCCTGCCATCCAAATCCAGCCCGTTGCAAAGCCACCAGGGAGGAATTCCAATTCCACAGGAGCAAAGAGGCTGGATTATTTTAGGCAGTCCTGTTGTCAATAGGTGGCAATAATCTCCTTCACTGTGCAGCTCCTCCATAAATGTTTACAGTTTGCCCCCGTCCCGCTTGGAAATCTTCCGGGCGAGTCTCCAGTTATTTATATCCACAAAAGTTTCTGCGTTTCCCCCGTTGGAATTTCTGATGCCACCGTGGGCCAGCTGTGGGGGAGGCACTGCTTTGTTAAAGTTGACACTTTGCCTTGCATGGGGTGAGTTTTCATCTGCTGCACCTGCAGCCCAGAAAGGCATCAGCATTCCGCTCCTGTCTCGCCCATCAGCCTAATGTGCCCCAAGACATCCCCAGAAAATCAAATTTATGGACGGGTCAGACAGGTGGAAGAAAGGGAATGTGGCGCTCCGGGTAGGTGGGGCTGGTGTTTGGGGATTTAGGGCATGGAGGGCTCACAGCAGCACCAGCAGGGACACCCAGGATTTGCTTCCCACAGGAGCTGTCGCTGTTCCCCTCTCTGCTCATGATTTACACAGGACTGATCCCAAACGTGTTTTTCTTGTGGCTCGTCAGAAAGGGGTGAGGACATCAAGGCTTCGTTCAAATCTGTCACCTTTGAATTTTCTGGGGTGAAAACGCATCTTTTTATTTGTCGAATCTGTTTAAACCCACACAAAATACGAGTCTGGAAATCATTCGGACAAATATTCAAATGAAGCAGAGTGGCCACTGCCACGTTGGTTCATCTGCTTTTCTTCAGGCTGGGGTTTTTTTGAATCCCTTGAAAGATGAGAACAGGATTTTCCTTCCATTTCTGTCCTGCTATCCCGACAGCTGTGGCTGTGCCATGTTAGCAGCTACTCATGGAAACGCTTCCCAAAGCAGGGTTTGGGAGCGTTTTAATGTCACATTCAGAGCACAGGAACAAAGGTTCTGCTGCTGGAGTTGATGCATAACAGGCACCAATATTTTCCTGAAGTCCTTTGGATATGAAAAACCAGGATGTTGCCCACTTATATATATATATATATATATATTTATATACACAGAGGGAAGTTATCCTGGGATTTGGGATCCTGAGATTTGGGAATGGGGACCAAGGCCAAGGTGCACATCATCCTGCCTGTAGTTCTCATGGTTTTTATTAATTTTACTTAATTTTGCTGGGACATTTCCAGAGAAAGACTAAAAAATCGAGTTTCTCCTTGAGTATCCTCACAGCAATTTCTTTCATCACAAAGTGAAATTATTTATTTTTTTAACTGAACAAAAAAAGATCCACCTCGATGACATTATCAGAGAAATCATCCTTCTCTCCAGAAATAAAGATATACAATCAATTTGCACCCAACTTTTGCCTTGAAGACCAAAAAAAAAACCCCAAACATCCAATTTCTGCAAACTGTAAATGGATTTTAGAGTTTTAACCTGGGCTCTTTGGAAGCACAGAGTGGACACGAAGGTTTGTGCCCCATGAGGAAAAGTGGTGACAATCCCTTTCCTTTCCTCTGTGCCCTCTTTTCTCGTGGAAACGTAAAATTAAACAAAAAACAATGCAACCCACAACTCATATTGCTGGAAATCGATCAGAATTAGTAATTTTTATTGACTAGTGAGAGGAAAAATATATTAAGAAAATAGTTTCCTCGGGGTTGCTTCTCTTCCCTCTTTCCTGCTGCTGCTGATTTAATTTTTATATCACTGAGGTGAACATGGCAGGGCAAAAAAATGGCTGGTCTGGAGTCTTTACACACCAGAAATTATTCCTATTATATAAAAATCCCTCAAGGAAGGGAAGATGCAAGGATGGAATAGAATCCTTAAGAGTTCTAGGAGGTATTTTATTCCCAATATATATTAAAAAAMCCCCAAACTGCCTGTTTTATAATGTGCGATTCTTTATCTCCATTAAACTCCCAGCTTGGAAAGCAAATGGAATTAATTCCGTGAGCTCCTTAAGCACCACACACACTTATAAACCACGTGCAGACTTCCTCCTTTTCCCAACTGAGCAGGAACGGGGCCGTGGGGTGGAAGGAGCCAACTCCTGATCCCCCAAAACCTCCTCGTCCTCCCTCATTCCATCCTCTGCTCCGTTCCTGCCTCTCCCTGACAACCCCAAACCTGGAATTATTTTGGCAGATGAGCATTTCCGTATAAATTGATTTAGTGGTTGTACCTAAGAGTAGATATTTCATAATTCTCATCATTTAAGGGCTTTAATAACCGTAATAATTTTTAACAATTATTATTCGCATTAGGGAATTATTATTTTTATCAGGGAAAATGCAACAGATTCCTGAAGTTTTTTAAGTCCACCACATTCCTACACCCTCTCATTTTCGTTCTGCTGCCACAAGGTATGGAGGGAGATTTTTATCCATCAATATAATCCACGCCAACCCTGGCAGATGGAGTTTGTGAAAACTTTGTGGTATTGATCCCTTCTGGTTTCATCCCATCTTCCCGGGCAGACTGCCCTGGGGCTGGGCACCCCGGGAATGCTGATTAGGGCAGCCTGGTTGTGGTGACGCTGATGGGGAATGACAACGAAGCTCCCGCTGGAAATTCCTGCCTGGAGAATTCCGGCTCCGAGGGAAGCCAAGGTGAGATGCAGATAAGAGGATCGGCAGGTCGGGGCAATAAATGGGATCGTGCTGAGGGAATCTGGGATTTGTGGGTGCTGTTTCCCAGAGGAGGGGTCCAAGCCTGGATATTTGGGGCTGAATCCCAAGGAGTGGGTGACTCCTTGCTTTCCCAGATTTGGGAAGAGAAAGGAGTTTCCCACTGACCCCCCAACCCCTCTCCAAGAGGACCAAGCAGCCCCTTTGCCACAAACTTTGCTCCAAACTCCAGAAAAATGCTCTTGTTTCCATGGCAATGCAGCTGAGCAGAGACTTTCGGGATTTGGCTTGCAGATTTAGGTGTGTGAATTCTGCCTCAATCCATTTCCGACCTCAGGGCTAAAAATGATATTTTTGAAAGCACCAATAGTGCAAACATCCTGGGAGCTGCTTCGTTTTGGAGTTCCCAGTGCAAGCTGTGGCTGAGAGATTGTACTTGATTCCTGGAATCCCAGAATAATTGGGGTTGGAAAGGACATTCAGAGGTCATCTAATCCCCATGGGCAGGGACACCTTCCCCTGTCACAGGTTGCTCCTGTCCAACGTGGCCTTGGACACTCCCAGGGATGGGGAATCCACAGCTTCTCTGGGCAGCCTGTGCCAGGGCCTCCTCACCCTCACAGGGAGGAATTCCTTCCTAATATCTGAGCTAAATCAACCTAAATTTAAAAAATTCATTCTTCTTGCTTGCTTTCCTCTCCTCTTAAAAAAAAAAAAAAAAGGGTATTTCAACACTTTGGAGCCAAGATTTTATTCCTCTCTGGATTAATCCTTTGGAAAATAGTAAAAAAAACCAAACAAAATCACTTGTAGTTCTTTTTTTTTTTAACCTTGAGGTCTTTCCACGTGGGTCTGAACCTCCCTGAAGGTGCCAGATTAACACAGCCATGGAAGAAGAACAGTTTTGCTCTTCTCTTGCTCATAACAAGTGGTGGGAAGTGGGAGGGTTATGTACTAATGTGGAGGTAATTACATGGAAAACAGGAGCACAGGAAAAATAGAATGGCAAAGGCAGCAGCAATTAAGAACTGATAAAAGACATAAAGAGAGGAGCATGAGTGCAACAGGTTTGAAGTCTTAGATAAACAGGAATGAAACAAAACGGGAATGCAGTGGGAAAAGGGAAATGCAGTGAATGAATGAACATTAATTACTGACTGCAGAGCAGAGCACATCAAGTATGAACAGCTTGGTACATCCAGAGAGATTTCCACAACCTGTTGTTCTTCCCAGACAAAACACAAATCATTCCCACACACCCACAGCTTCAACTGGAGAGAAAAGGGGCAACTTAGAGCAGGAGCAGCGTCAGTCACCGGTGCTGCTTTTTAACCCTAATGAAGAAATGTCACCAGTCAGGGACTCCTGTGTCACACAGAGGTGGATTTGGCTCCTTCAGTGCCCTGCAGCCCTCACAGAACCTGTCGAGCTCTCAGGTTAAATAAATGTGTAACTCTTCTCCAGAGGTGCTGAGAAACAAAAGCACCAGAAACTGGACATTTGTATTTAATGAGATCCACCTCGTGTGTCTGTGACATCACCAGGCACTGGAAATCCTGTGTGCTGGGGACGTGCAGGGATCTAAAGGCTGCTCAGAAAACCAAAAACTGTGGAGTTGGAATAAAGAAAAACAAACAAACCTGAGGTTCATCCTCTCTTTATTGCCATTTATCTGGGAAGGAGCAGATCCAGGTCCAGGTGTGTTCCCTCAGTGTGTGTCCTCCAGTCAAACCTCCGCTGACCCAGCTGGGATGACACATTTGGGAATGAAACTCGACCTTTTATTTCCCCCCTTCCCTAAATCATCATGTTGAGGCTGAGCATGGGGCAGGCGGAATTCCCAGGGCCTGTTGCCAAGCTGGCTCCCAGCCCAGGGAGGAGCCAGCTCATCCATGGGCTCCATCCGCAAACATCCCAGGGCATGTGACACAGTGGATGGGAAATTGGGCTTTCTGGCCCTGGTAAAGGAGGCGTTTTGYCCAGGATGGGAGGCTCCAAGACAGGCATGTTTGGATGTTTGGGATATTTAGAAGCATCCCAGCCAGCTGGTGGGGTGTGGGTTTGTGGTGTCCATAGAAATCCCACAATGGTTTGGGTTGGGAGGGACAGTAAAGATCCAGTCCCACCCCTGCCATGGGCAGGGACACCTTCCACTATCCCAGGCTGCTCCAAGCCCCATCCAGCCTGGCCTTGGACACTTCCAGGGATCCAGGGGCAGCCACAGCTTCTCTGGGCAAYCTGTGCCAGGGCCTCACCACMCTCAYAGGGAACAATTCCTCCCTAAATCCAATCTAATTCCTTCTAGCTCAGCTCGTTCATCATCACCAATCATCTTTCTAAGATCTGATCTAAACAATTTTATTTTTCTCCGCCCCAGGGACCCCCCACTGGTGACCCAGAGCAGATGTCCCCAAAAAACCCCAGGCTCATAGTCAATTCCTTAAGGAAGCAAGCAGGACTCCATCCCTGGGCAGCTGGAAAAAGTTAAAGGAGGGAAAGCTCTCAGCTGGAAGCAGCTGCTGGGGTTTATAAAAGCAGGAAGAGCAGMAGTACCAAAGGTTTGGGATATGGGCTGGGTATTTCCTTGTCCCAAAGGAAAGGAAGTGCCTCCTGTTGGGAGTGAGGAAATCCAAGTATTTCTGTTCTCCTCTTCTTCAGCCCATCTAAYTCCTGGAACCAAGGAAAGAAATCTTCCYCCTGTCCATTCTCCCATCATCCAAGAGGTAAGACTTTTTCCATGATGCTCTTTGGTTCAATACAGCTTCTAGAAAATACAAGAAAAATTTACTTTTCCCCTTCAWCTAAAGGAAATATAAATAACTCACTGAAATTGCCTTTATTTGTTTCTTTATCTATTGCAAATCTTTGACTTCTTAAAACCATTGCTTTTATGATGTGTGTGTGTTGGAGAACTGATGCTAAAAATCTGATTTAACACATAAATTCTCTTCCCAGTGTTTTTTCCTAGGTAGGCTTTGAAAAAATCTGATCCACCCTCTTTTTTTTTTTTTTTTTTTTTTTTTTGACATATTTAATTCATCCTCTTCTCTTGTCAGGCCTGCCAATATTGAATTCTTAGAGCCTTAAATAATTTCATGGTGCGACTTTTGCCTCTGAGTAAACAAGAGCATCACAAGCACCCGGAATGAGACAGGCAATGAGTAATTACCAGCCAAGGCAGATGCTGCATTTGATTCCTGAAGAATTTTCCCCAGCAATAAAATGCTCATTTCTTTCTTGTAGATGCACCAGGCCCCAAAATTCTGCTGCTTTGAGATTGCAGAGCCATAAAAGCAATGGGTTCATCCTTTTCTTTTCTTTTCTTCTTTTGACTCTGGCTGCGGGAGCAGCATAAAGATTATGCTGATATTCTGCATATTATTCTGCTGATATTATGCAATTATCTCATCCAAATCCCAGCTCCTTGGGAAGGGACAAAGGAAAGAGGCTCTGAAACCTGCTCCTTGTGTGCCTGCTCTGCACAGGGATGGGGTGAGAGGGGCAGAACAAAACCCCAAAAGCAGGGAATTCTCACTCTTTATGGTCCATCAGCAATCCYATGGAAATTGTGTTTATCCCASTGCTTGTTCAGGAGGTGCCTCRTTCTGGAGAGGAGTTTATGATTATYAAAGTGGCCTGGTTTGTATTATGGACATCCAGGTGCTTTCACAAMTTGGTCAGGCCTATTGATGTGCTGTGTTCTGATGGGTAGCCAAAAAAACACACCTATGAAAGACATCACTTTATTTATAAAGACACTTAAGCCAAGCAAAACCTTTATTCATTTATTTATTTTCCTAATGGAGCTTTCTTTATATTTCCATGCTCAGTGAAGGAGTATCTTTAAAAGACACCATTTTACCAACTAATAAAAAAAGTGGGTTTTTTTTTACTTCGGATTATTAAAGGAAACTATTGACTAAACAAAATGCTGCCTCTTACCCCGTTGTTCCCCAGGAATAGATGGCCTCCAGCAGGACAGTGCTCTGTTAAATTTATCCTTCTCCAAACTCCGAGCTGCTCTGTGAGCAAGGGCAATCTGTGCCGTGCCATGGATGGGCTCTCCAGGATTTCCTGGGAGCGCAGGGAATGAGCAGTGCAAGCTGCCAGCCCTGTCACCTGAGCAAGGAGCAGGAACACAGTGCTGGTAACTCAGAGTTTGTTAGGCACTGCTTTTCCCGGGACATCGTCGCTCTTAATTCCAAAGTGGCTGGAGAGGGAGGCTTTAAACATTAAACTGAAATCTTTGAAGGTTTAACTATTTAGATGCTTGATTCAGATGCCTCTTTTCTTTCCCCACCCACTAAATATTAGCTGTGTTTTAAAGGGAATGTGTATTTTGATCAATGGTAACTTCAGGCCTTATGCCAACATATCAAATGTATGAACTTGAGCATTAGCGGTGTATTTCCTCAGGTCAATTAAATTTAAATATTGATTATGCAGCTATGGGAGCACCAAAACCCCATAAAATCTGGACACAAGCTGAGGGCATCCAACCCCTAGACAGCAAGAATAAGGGTATTGAAAGGCAGAGCTTTGAAAACCTGATAGAAATAAATTATTACAGTAACTTAACCCCCATATTTAGTGAAATATTCTCCACCAGTGAGTCTGCTGAAGGTTTCTGATAAACAACTGAGCGATGCTACTGATGGCAACACGAGGAGCTGAGGGTGTTCCTGGTGTGGAACTGACTTTATTTCCCATTTCAAACTGTCTTTCCCAAGACTCRGGGTCAGTGGAGCTGAAATGATGCACAACACGAGGAGCTGCAGTGAGAGAACCGGGGGGGAAAAAAACATCCCACCTTCCCCGGGGGTTTGCAATGTAATTCCCGACTCTTCTGCCTTGGAAAGGAAACCCTGCTGTGTGAAAACAGGAAGGGTCATCTCTTTTCTTTCAGGCCAGCAGTTCCTGGTGCCTGCATAATCTCTTGGGCAGTACGAGTTCCCTTGGAGTGCTGTTTATCCCTTTGGGATTTTAGCTTCTGGGCTGAACCATGGTATAACTCTGTCGATTTTCCTTAATGTGCTTCAGTTGAGAGTGAATCCCAGGCCTGAAGYTGTCAGCACAGACAGGTCTTGGTGTCTCCRTCCTTTAATTAAATTTGCTTACCACAGATGAATCCATAAAGATGATCCCGGTGTCTTTACGAGCCTGGATTTTGGAGTCTGCCAAGGCCAGCTGCAGTCTTTAGGTTTTTATTATTCCACAGCCACATGTGGGTGGACAGAACAGACTCTCTGTACATGTTTCACTTCGTGTTTTACAAGGTGCATCCAATTATTCACTGCAGGAACCACTGGGACTCGCCCTAGAAGAGAAAGTGAAATATGGTGAATTATTCCCTCCAGCCTGGCATTGCTTGTTTCCTGTGCCTGGGACGTGTTTTCCCTGGGAACAGCCAACCCTTGGTTATTTTAGACAAGGAATTAAGATGAATGTTTTAAATAAATAAATAGGAATACTTTTATGCAATATATCCYGAAAAGATGCTGTGGTTCTTCTGTCGGTGCTGAGGAGACCACAGGGCAGAGAGTGCCTTGTTACCTCCCAGGGAGAGATACCTTGGAGTGAGACCCGAAAAAGCCACATCCTTTCTACCTGTCCTTTACCTTGCCCCACTGATAATTTAAACTTTTGCAAAATTTAATGAAATTTTTTGCCCCTCACAGAATGGTTTGGGGTGGAAGGGACCTTAAAGATTATTTTGTTCCACCCCCTGGCACGGGCAGGGACACCTTCCACTATCCCAGGTTGCTCCCAGCCCTGTCCAACTTTTCCTTGAATATTTTCAGGGATTGAGCAGCCACAGCTTCTCTGGGAAATCTGTGCCTCACCCCGCTCCCGGGGAAGAATAATGTCTGAGAAGAAAGCAGTTGGACAATTAAGACAAGAAAAGGAATAGCAGATCCTACAAAATAATGAATAGTGCAGGGAAGGTTTATCAGCTGCTCCTGCTGATGCCCTGAGATGGGAACATGGAATTTAATGGAAAGGTAACATGGAATGAACAGAAATAGTTATCACACAAAATGTGCAATTAACATTTTGGGGCTTTTCACCACTAGACAACTTTAAAACCGAATGCTCAGAAGGATAAAAAAAGGGATTATACGATATTCCTGTTGATAATGAGAAGATCAAGATTTATTCCAGAAAATCACAATGCACAGGAGAAATCATCCTGTTTTTAGGATTTGCACTGCCAGGATCCCTAAACATGAACTGACAGCAGCAGGTAAAGACTTCCCTCAGGGCAGGTTTTTCACCATTAGGATTTTTGMACCCTTTTTGGGAGTTTTTATTCTTACACGTGTTAAAAACGGCCCAGGTAGGGTTTGAGAGTGTGGGAGACTGAGATCCACACCAGAATTTTTAAATCCCGGGCAGCTTTTAAGAGCAAAGGGTTGTTCCGGGCACAGGTTTGGAAGGATTTACAGCGCCAGGAAGGTTCCTTTGAAGTCTTTTAAACGTGCAGTAAAATCGAGGGTCAACCTTTTAAAGACGGGAAATGGACCTTTGAGGGGGTGKGTGGGTTTTTCTACAGAACTTCTTGTGCTCACTCTTGGCATGGAAATGTAGGAATGTGTCTGAGGACTTTGGATCCTAAGTCACTGCCAGAGTTTCATAACAATTTGAAGTTTTAAAATTGTGGATCGTGGTTATTCACCATAATATCCTTCATAATTATAACTAAATATATGTATTTAAATCAAGAATAAGTGAAATCAGAGTGTAATCTTAAAAAAAAAAAAAGCGGAATCTCTAGCTTGTGAATCACTGTCATCGAGACTGGAAAAAGGGGGGAAATACCCCAGAAACAAAAGATTTTATGGGAAACTGATATAGGCACGACCCTCAAGCCCAGTTATTTTTTTTTCATCTCTAACTCCAGGAGGCAGAGCAATGACAAAACGCCAGATAAGATGCAGAGTTAATTACTGAGACAAAGCAGGGAATACTTGCTTTCAGTCCTATTTTTTGCCAATGCAAACACACATTGTTGAGCCACGAACAAATAATCATCTCCTCGATGACTCAGCTCTGTTTATTCCCTCCAATACTGCGTTGTCTCGTGAGGCAACTGATGAAGGTGGGGAGAAGCTGTGCAGCACAGTGTGAARTGATATCTGTACCCCTGCCCGGGTCCCAAGCACAGCTGATGGATTTCTGCCGGGCACACCATAAATTCCCTGCTCCCTCTAATCCAGGCCTTCCATTAKCCCTTGCATATTGGCTCTCGCTATGCCACGGAAAACTAATTTAAGGGCACGGAAGGAATTTTGCAGCTAGAATGGTCAGATGGAGGTTTGAGGCAGCAAACACTGAATTATGGTTGTCATTCACTTGTTAAGCTTTCCCTGCTCTGATTTAGCTGGCAGTAGATTCCAACAGAGTTAAGAAGGACAATTCATAAAAAAGAATGAAATGATAAACTGTGAGAGGCTAAACTGAACACCACTTTAGCTCAGTAAAGCTCTTTATGTATAAATAACAGCAAAGAGCCACTGATTCTTGCTCTGGGCTATTATTGACTTGAGGAGAAGTCTCACACATATCAATCAATAGGGAGGTTTGGGAGATTTGTGTGGCCGTGAGATTTTTTTACTACAAAGTGAAATGAACTGAAAAAGTGACCTGAAAAAAAAAAAAAAAGGGACCTGGAGTCAAGTATCTTAACGTGATGTTTCATGAAGTTGTGTTTCCATGAGGAAGTGCAGTTGCAACAAAAAGGAAAGTTTTATTGAGGCTTGAAACAGTGGTGCAAGAATTTATCTGTGTATTATCTGGGTACTGCAATTAAGCAGTGCAGGTTGTGTTACTGCTGCTGCTCCTGGCCTGGGGAGAGCAAATTAATAATCTATACCGAAAGATATCCCTGGAAGTGCCCAAGGCCAGCTTGGATGGGGCTTGGAGCACCCTGGGATAGTGGAAGGGTGGGCAGGGGGTGGGACTGGATGCGCTTTGAGGTCCTTTCCAACCCAAACCATTCCATGTGTGGATAAAAGACTTATCAAATTTCAAAAATGAGAACTTCGAGCAGGTAAATTACAGGATAACTCCAGTCAGAGGTGGATATGGAAGGCAGGAGCAGTGCTGGGTGCTATAAAAGCCCTGACTGAGCTCTGCGTGCTGAGATGCGCTGGTAGCCCCGGGTTACGGAGCATAAACCTGGGCGTGCCTTACACMGGATTCCCTGGCCTTGCTGGAGATGCCGAGAATGCCTGGAAATCCAGGCAGCGATTCCCACACCTGCCTGTTCTCCAGCTCCTCTGGCACTGCTTGAAGCTGATTCTATTTACAGAGTGACTGGAGAGATGAGAGGGACTAAATCCCTTGCGCCTCTCACTGCAAGAGGGGGCGGCTGTGCCAAGGCTGGCTCGGTGCTCCTTAGGGAGGAGAGCTCATTSTGCAAGGAACAAACATCTTTCCCTTTTATTAACAAGGAGCTGGCTCCCATCGAGTCATTTCTGACCTCTTTCTTCTCGAACAAAAGGTTAATTCCGAGCACTTGAGTCTCTGAGAGGAGTTGTGGTATCTGTTTATTTTCACCGGAGCAGAGCAAACTCTCCTCTGGAAGAGAGCTCTGGAGGGCCTCTTCAGGAAACACTGCTGGTGTTAAACACCTTCGAGTCAACAGAGCTCAAACAATTAGAAATGGCAGCTTTAGAGTATTCCTGCTTCATAGAGGGAGTAAATCAGTGCAGCAGGTGAGAATGTTCCAGAAGAACACCAAGATCCAGCTGCTGCGGAGGGTCAGGGCAGCTGCCACCTTGCATTAAAGAGATTAGAAACTGCTTTTGGACTTCCTGGGATTCTTGGCAATTTCAGGTCRTCCAGCAGCGGTGAAAAGGAGTTTTTTAAAGCTGAACTGTCTGTACGTAACTATGTAAAAAATGAGCCTTGTGTGTGTTTTAAGGGGTTGAAGAGTAATTAAAAAGTGGCCTTATCCAAGGGGATGTTGAATTCTGTTTGCTTTGACGTCACAAGGTGTCATGCAGTAGCTCACATAATAAAATATGGTCTCTTTTATTCCTAGTAACATTCAATACAGTAGAAATTTTCTGGASACTTCATTCCAAGTGGTCCTTCTGCAAGGGCAGAACAGAAAACCCATCCAAAATGGATTATCCTATCGACTCCTGGTTTTGCACTGTTTTGTTCCTTCCTATTCCCAAGCTGTAGAGATCCATCTTGCCATCAAATTAACTTCAAATCAATTTTACCACGTTGATCCATCCCAAACCTTCTATGTATTAATGGTTTATACAGAAACACCTTCTGATAATTTATTTGGTAAATAATTTCAGATTAAGGGAAGTTAAACTGRAGGAAATTTTGATAGAGACTGAAATTATCATTAGTTCTTGTCCCTARTGGCATCTCAGTGAGTTTTATTGTCTCTGCCTTGTCTCCTCTGCCACACGAGGGGATTTTTGGAGCTCAGGTGAACCAGGCTCAGCCTGAACCACGAGTTTATGTGTAAATCAAACCTTTGCAGTGTCCAAAGAGCACACCACGAGGAGGAAAACTGTGCTTGTGGGTTCATGGCAGCTCCCYGAGGGTGCTGATAGATGTGGAAATGTTGGCAAATGTCTGCTCCCGTYCGAGCCTGCAGAAGGGCAAGGGCCATCCAGGGAGGTTTTTCTCCTTCCAATTGATCCCCTGGCTGGGAGTCAGCAGGAAAATAATAAATATCTCCTCTCCCAGTCTCTCCCGCGCCCTCATCTAGGTCAAGCCATGCTTCAGCCCTACACAGACCAGCAGAATATTTATGGGCACTCGTGGAGAGAATGGATAATTATTTCTCAGGGATACTGTGGTATTTATAAGCCCTTCTCCAGGAAATGTGGTGGAAACGGAGAAAAATGTTCCTGCAAAGCAACTGTGAAATCCCCTTTGCRGTGGTACCTGCTCAGAATTTTTTTCCTTGATGATCCTGTTCCAGGAGTAGCCTTTTGTGTAYCCCAAGCACGACCTTTCCCTTCAGCATGAACTTTACAGTGCTCATTTCCCTGGGAAGCTGATAAGGAAAGAGAGATCAGGAAAAAACCCCACGAGCCTCACTTGTAAATTCCTTCTGTATTCCTGTTTTATCCTCTGTCCTCACAAACGACCTTTCACCATCCACGCTGGGGGAAATGTCTTCATTTTGTGACACAGTCGTGGATGGAATTGTGGTTTTCCCCAGACGTGTTGTTACAGACAAGCCGAAAAAAACAAATCAAGTGCTGATTTGTGCTTGTGCCTTGCCCACTAAGGAGGCTTTTCCATCTAATGGGCACTGAARTGTCCTATTGACCTCTGGAATCTGCTGCCAAGGCACTGATGAACCTTCTGAGAGGGTGGAAATTCCCTTATGCAGGTTTTAAACGCCYGAAGTGCAGCTTTGGGGGAGTCATTTCTGAGCCCCAATCCACACACACAGAGCCAGAAATGTGGGGGGAGCTTTTATTTCCTCTGAATTCCACTGGAATATCAGACTCCCAGAAACCCTTTCCGAGCATTTTCATCATCATTACAGCGCTTGCTGCTCGAGTGGGGAAGCCTGAGCGATGTTGCCTGTGGTTGCCATGGGAGGTGCTGGTGGCAGCTCAGCTCACAAATTCGGATTATCCATCACGATTCAGTCATTAGGGGCTTGCAGGAAGATCCTCAACCTGCAAATATTTGCTGCCTTTGCTGCCAAACACCGAAGATCTGCAGCACTTCAGAGTTTGGAAACACTGAGGCTTTTTTTTTCCTTTTTTTAGGATTGCAGAAGTGGTTGGATAATTTGCCTCCCGAGGGAATTTTTTAATAAGAGTGTTTCCTTGCTGGGGTCATACAGGGACACAGGACAATGTCCTTTACTTTACAAAGCCTTTTGGATTTAGGGGATTCTGCTACTGAGGCAAAGGTGCATTCACAGGGAGATAAGAAATGTTTTATCAAATTGGGARCAATTTTCATTGCTAATTGCTGGTGGTTCCCACAGAAAACAGGGACTTAATCTGTTCATATATCCACAACCTGTGCTGCTGTGGAACAGTCTAAGGTGGAGCATGACAGGTCCATGCACAAACGGGAAAATCCCTGCTTTACCTCTGTGCTGAGGTGGGAATTGCACCTTGGGGCATCCAGAAAGACAGGAAAATCAGAATCCCGTTCAGACAAACCCCCAGCCCCAAATCCTTCTGTACCTTCTATCTCCACCCCAGCCCAAGTGCCAGGCAGGCAGGAGAGCAGGAGGTGGAAGGAAACAAAATCTGGATGCTAAAGATCCCATGGGATCCAGCAGCACTGGGTTTTATTGGGATTTTCTAGCAGGAATGTCAGAGGACTGTCTTCATATCTGGCCTTCCTGAGCAAATCCCGCCTTTAGGTGTGAATTTCCAGTTCTGAATTCCTGGGGACACAGGATGGTTACAGCAGGGACTTTAATCAGGGCTAATTAATTGTATAAACACATCARCTGTTGATGGGCAGAGGGAAGGAGTGGCTGGCCCGAATAACAATTAAAAGTAAATTATCAGCCATAACTCTGAGCATGTCCAATCTGAGAAACACTGATTTAATCTCTGCTCGGATGCACCTGCCCCGCAAAACTTGTGGGGAAACTCCTGTGCTGCCAAATTAAGGAACGTTTCCAAGCTGGATTTTATCCTGTTTTCCATATCACYGTTTTCCCTAATCTTTGTTTTTAAACCTAAAGCAAAAACCCCACCGCTATCACTTATCTTGCCACAGGAAGGTGCTTTGTGATTACGTCTCACACGTGCCTCATGTTTATTTAGCTCAACAAACAACACAAAGGCAGCTTGCAGGAAATGAATCCTGTGTTATCTTGTTATCTGTATTTCCTCTGGAAGAAAGACTGCTGGAATTACTGTGTTTACACTTGGAATTACAATATACAAATCGGCTTGCAAGGGGGAAAGTAATTGGCTTCCCCACACCGGATTCCCACATTGGCAGGTTCTGCGTTTGGGCTGCAGTATTCAGGACAAATAGTGGATTTCCTTGGTGTGAAAAGCTGACTTTATGGCCAGATGGGATGAGTGGCAGCTCGGTCAGCTGGGAATTTATCAGCTCTTTCAATAATAAAATCAGATTTTGAAGAACGGAGAGGTAAAAGTGTTCGTGTGAAGTTTCCCCTGCTGAAACAAGGCACTGCTATCCCATTTTTCTCATTTGCCTCATTCCTGAGGACAACACCAAAGTCTCCTCAGTCTGAAAGTCCCTGTGGGCTGTCACCAAGGARGGCAGTGGTGCAGAGAAAGCTCCACACTGTCCTTTTAAAGGCACCTCAGTTTTCTCAGCCTTGGAACTCTTTGGAGAGGAAAGTGATGGGMATATATTAAAATTATCCATCCCTGGCTGTGCTGCTTGTCAGGAGCGTAAAGATGAACCGGGAGCTGGAGGCTTGGATGTTTCCAGTSGGGGACAGTGTTGGCATGGGTGGGTTTATTGGATTCTCGGGGAGAKGGGCTGAGATGAACATTTTCTTCAGGAAAAATGCTCTGGGAAGTCATTTAAGGTTTTGTTTTAGAAGCAGAAGCACTTACTGGGGCTTTTGGACATTTTTCAGTGAAACACCAACTCTCTTTTTATTATTGAGGAGATGAAGAATTTTGGGTTCCACCCTAAGCCTTTGCCTTGATGGGGAAGCTGACAGCACATTCCATGCCCTCGTCCCAAGTCCCTCYCCAGCTCTCCTGGAGCCCCTTTAGGCACTGGAAGCTCTCCCTGGAGCCTTCCCTTCTCCGGGTGAGCACCTCCAGCTCTCCCAGCCTGGCTCCAGAGCAGAGGTAGATGAGAAATTGAACCATTTTCTCCAGACTCAGCACTTCCTAATTAGAAAATGARGTAAATAATTGCTGCACCACGAAGGTTTGGACGCAGATAAACGTGCAAAGGTGAAAAGAATAAACTAATTGAAGCAAAATTACATGAACCATTTGCCTCTTATCGAGTGGGCTCRGTGTTTGTTTTCCGAGCCCTGGCAGAGGGAATGTTGAATGTCTGAGCCCCTGCTCCAGGGAAATACTGGGACAAATAAAGAGCCCGAGCCTCCAAGTGCCTTAGCACTTCTAAATGTCATTAAAAGGCACTCCACAAGATCAGAGCTAAATATACACTCCCAGATTGCCGTGGGATGGGCGTGGAGCTGCGTGTTCATAATGCCCTACACCTCACGGCAGAGGGACAGTGCCAGTTTGCACCGGAGGGTGCTTCCGTGGAGGGCTGGTTATGGAATTATCAGGGAACGTCCTGAGTTGGGAGGGACCCACAAGGATCATGGAGTCCAACTCCTGGCCCTGCACAGACACCYCAACACTCCCACCCTGTGCCTGAGAGCGTTGTCCGAATGCTCCTTGCACTCTGGCAGGCTTGGTGCCTGCTAATTCCCAATTTTTGTGAAAACACCTATTTTTTTTTACCCGTTTTCCCAAGCCATGCCCAGCTGTTTCCACGTGCAGGTGCAGGGAGGTTTCTTGCTTCTTCCTTTCTTTCTTCCCACTGGAACCACTGGGAAAGGACTCTGCAGGAGCCGGGCCAGCCCCTTGGGATTGCCCTTCCTGGCTGAGAAAACAAAAGTTCAGCTTTGATCCTTGTCTGAAACTTGGATTTCGTCTTTTCTGCTCTCACTGGGAAGCGAGGCACCAGATGCCTGAAACTCCAGATKTTTGTGGAAACAGCTCCAGCATTTTGTGTGTAAATTCCTGTTTATGCAGACACGATCCTGATGGATTAAAGCTCCACATATCTGATTTATCTTGGGGATGGTGCACGGAGCACAGGGAGGTGTAGCCAGGGAATAAATTGGGCACGGGTGGAGCATCCCTGTGGTCCAGCAGGCTCTGTCCTGGCACTGAGGGGAGAATCCTCCATCCTTTCCTTTTTTCTTTGAATCTCCCAGGGATGATCTAACTTCACGGCTTATTCACTTGTTAAGAGACCGCTCTKGATCTTCTTTTGGGGAGGAAATAATGATTCTAAAGCAGGTATTTCTATTCAGATGCGTGAAAACACGTCAATATTTAGGAATACAATTAACTTAGTTAAGGAAAACAAGAAATGAAAGCCTGGAGGAACTTTTTGTTGATGAAATGAGTTGTGTGACCAGGGGATGGTGACAGCAGCTCCCACCCCAGCACGGGGTGATCACAGCAGTGACTAAAGCACGTCTGAGCACAGAAAAAACGCTCAAATGAAATATTTGCCATGGAATCCATGACTTCTGCAGTCCATTTGCAGGGGCTACCTCGAAGTGAACGCACGTTCAGTGCAATTATCACCTCCCCAAGATCATTGACGTGCGAGCACAAATAACTAATTAGCCACACTCCACTCCACAGGGCCATAGARCCCGCTTAATTCACTTAGTCACACATTGCTGAGAAAATATTCCCATTAACAGCCCCAGGAAGAGAAGCAGGCACAGCTCATCTTTGGTTTGATGTTGTGGGGATTTCTCCAGGAAGCTGCTCAGCAGAAAGAAAGAAAGAATGAACTGCTGTTGTAATATGAAATTGCATTAAGCTGTGATTAAAAATTAATCCCGCTCCTAATTGGAAATAGTCTGAAATTAATGGTTAAACCCCTTATAGGAATATATTAAAAGGTTACCACTGTCAATTTTTAATGGATTAAGTTTCATTATCAGATAAGGACATAAACCCAACTGGTTTTCAAGACGTGAATTTCCACCTTCCATGACTTTTTCCACCTTGTTTATTCCTTGAGATTTACTGTTGATGGGTTCACCTATATTTGCTTTTGCACAAGTCTTTGAAGATGCATCTTCCCTGTCCTTTTTCCAATCATTTTCCTTGCTTGCTTTCCTTAACCTTTTTTTTCCTTGCTCATTTCACTCCCCARATTTTCAGTTCCTCAGCACTGAAAGTTCCTCCCTTTTTTAGACACTTGTTCTGATTTTTCCAGGCCTCTGTTTAAGCTGCTCAGAGTCACTCAGACACTTCGCTGAAGCCAAATCTTGTGATTTTAGATTTTATTTTATCATTTTTCTCTTTTTTTAGTTCATGTATGCTTTTAAAATTATTTTTAGCATATTTATTAAACATTTAAGAAACATAAGGAGAGCCCTTGAAATAAACAGCTGAGCCTTGCCAAAATATTTTTCACTCTTRATGAGATAGGCAAGACACAAAGATTTGCTGTGCTACGAATCCTGAAAAGTGCTTATAATCAAAATATTTGTCTCTAGATTCCTCCTGAATCAGTGTTTTATGGTAATTAACAGTGAAGAGCGGTGACTTGCTGAGATATCTTTCAAATTTTGAGTCACCTAAACCTACATTTGAGTTATTCATTTTCTTTTCTCATGAACTATTTGCACAGCGTTATCCCAAATTCCTGGTGGTGCTTTGAAAAGGATGTTGCCACCTTCAGCTGGGAAGAGCACAGAGCTCATAAATGGGGTGGAAAAGAACGGACAGGATTGATGTGAATAACACGGGATTGAAAAGGATTTATTTAGGGTATGTGCAAAATTAGAGAGAAAAGTCCTAAAAGGCCACGAGATGAAGACAACATTTCATGGCTGATAATCAATAAATTCTTGCACTTTAAAACAATGAAAGCAGTGCCATGCTATAAATTGAAATTATCCCACATGGTCTTCACTGCACAGATGCAAAGGTCATTAAATAATGTCATTTYTAGCCATATGCCACGGGGAGATATCCATCAGATATTATCCAGYGTTCTGATGGAAGTAAAAATGATTCATTTTTACTGTGTCTTGTAGAATTTACTTATTAATGATCCTTGTGGGACAATCTGGGCTTGATTATTTGGGTACTGCATCCTGCAAGAGAGCTCTGCATTCCTCACTGAAGAGAAACTGCTTCCAGCTAATGCATGATACTGAATATTTTCGCTTTAAAAACCCCTTTTCCGAGGGGTTATTGTTTGCTGGGAAGTCTTGTAATCAATAAATAGTAATAAAATAGCTGTTGAATAGAATTTGATGGGAAAGGAACTAAAATTGGATGCTGGAGGTGATCATAACTCATCAGGACACTGGTGAGGTCCCCAAATGTCCCACCTCGAGCAACGTTTGTGTCCTTCCACCAAAGCCCAAACTGAAATGTGCAGCTGCTCCACATGAAAAAAAATAAACCCCAAATCCCAACTGGATTAAAAAGTTATCTGAAGAATGTTTATGTCCTTAGTGATTATTTTGAAAAAACAACCCCACTCCTGTCACTGTGGTCACCCGGGAACTTTGTCACGTCCAGACTTCCATTATGGAAGCTTCTGCCCCAATCAATTTTTTATATTAAAGAAAAAATATTCCCAGCTAAATTCCTTATTCCCTGTTCCATCCTTCAGGCTGCTCTGGGCTGTCCTGGAGGAGTTCAAGTCCGTCATTGTCCCTTCTGCCCTTTTTGGAGGGTGTTTCCCCGGGCAAGGCTTTTCCCTTCTCCCGTCTTTTGGGAATTCAGAGCCAGGTTTTGCTTCCTGGGGGTTCTCCTGGAATGTGTCACACTTCTTGCTTTTGAAGCAATGGAACAACTCCATCCTGTTCCTTTTCTGGGACATTTTCCCCCCTTTTCAGCTGCAGTCAAGCCCCTGTAGGGCTGGCTAAGCATCCTTCAGGCTCTCCTTGTCTTTCCAACCCCAAAAGCATTGCCATGAAGAAGTTTATTCATCCAGGCTACATCTCTCTCCCTCCTGGAATAGGCAGGGCAAACGGAACTACTTCATTTCCATACAAATCCTGCAGATGCTCCCACAAAAAGCCATTCCTGCACATCCACTGAGATTATGACTCCAGATTTAGGCGTGGTGGGGTGGGTGAGGGAATTTTAGGAAAGTGGATGGTGCAGAGAGATCAGTTCCGCTGCAGGCCTAATGGACAGCAGGGAAATTGGGAATTTGCACGTGCAATTCCATCTCATTTCTTGCCAGAAAAGGGTTTTTACATCCCCAACTTGGTCTTAAGATCCCTTCCAACCCAAACCATTTTGTGATTCTAAGATCTTATTCAATTCAAAGTTCTGTTAAAAAAATACTAGGTGGGAAACCATCTTATCCCGACTGAAAAATTCATATTAGAAATCAAACCAACTGGAAAAAAAAAAAAAATCAGCAAAACATATTAAATCGATATGGGATCACATTTAGGCTAATCTAGAAATGACATCTTTCAATACGCACTGACCTGTCTCAAACCAACAGGAAAACTTCTCCAGCTCACAGACCTGGTGCTTGCAGAGAATCCTTTCAGTGAGATATTGACCTTTTACAGAGCAAATCATGGCCTTAGAAAACTTGCTAATTTGGGGAGCAAATACTGTTAGTAATAAATATAAGGTGATAATAAATGTTCAGCAATGGATAAGCTACTGCCACATAAGGGAGGAGCAAAAAACCCACACTGTTCTAATGAATTTCTGTTTTTTTTTTTTCCTCATAATACAAGAAAATACGTTTTAAAATAATTTTTAATGACCTGTAAAGTACTTCTCCTTATTAGAGTTATAAACTCATTATTAGAATTACAAACTAAGTTATGCACCTGAATATTCCCTATGATTTAACCAATAATACACTCCCATGCTCTAGAAGGATTTTTAAAACTCACTTTCCCTGGATAAATGTATTCCAGGAGTCTAAGTTAAATCTTATTCAGTGTTTTCCTTGAAGACACAAGAAATTAATATATTGCAATGCAAATCATTATTCAGTAGGGGTGTTTTTACCACAGTATTTGCTCATCAATCTGCATCAATCCAGGAGGCTGAGCCTCTGGAGCAGAGGTGAAAGACAATTGTATTATGGGACTGTAAAAGAGATGTAATGTTTTTGGCTGGGTTTTTTTGTCGGTTATTTGCTTTGTTATCATCTGAGGGCTGAATTTATTCCGAGCAGAACTTGAGCTCTTTATTGCTGCCATCAACACCCGCACCCTTCTCATCCCTTCTGCAGAGGTCTTTGCCTTTCCTTTATGTATTTTCTCTTCAAGGTGAAAAATGCTTCATTTTATGCCTCATTCTCAGGCACGATCGTGTCACGTGACAGGAATTGTGCATCCAAGCGAGCCCAGAGCCTTTTCCACCCGAAAGCCTGGAATGCAGCCTGGCTGAGGGAAGGATTCCACTGTTCGCTTAGGCACCTTCTCCGTTTTTTGGCCTTCTCGAGGTCTAATTTCATTGCGAGTTAAACKCTGTCATTTTAATGAGCGCTGAGAGTTTCATATTGTTGCAGTTTGGATCTATTTATTAAAAAAAAACCCCTGTGAAACATCTCAAATTTAGTCTTTGCTCATTGAACCGTGGCTGGAATAATCATCATGCGGCGTTCGGGGTCACGGGGAAGGTTCTTCGGAGCTCCGAGYGAAATTTCTGACCCACAAACCACACCACATTGGATTTTTATCCCTTACATTTGCACTGTAATAAAACTGAGGGGAAAATTAGAGGGAGGCATCTCTGGAAATGAGTAAATGTGTGATCCCAGACACCACTGGGGCAGAATTGGTCTCGTTTCGTATTTCCATTTTTCAGCTTTGCCATTACACGGCCCTTCTGTCAAGCCTGGCAGATCACAGTGATTGTCCATGAGATTTAACTTGGACTTTTACTCAAAGTTACCAAGTTTTTATATTCCTTTAACCCTCTCCCCAAATCTTGATCTTGCTGCTAGCGGAGCAATGACCGTGGTGCCGCCATTAATTAATTTTCAATCTCCAACCCTCAAACTGAAAAAAAACCCCCTCTTTCTGTTAGATGACTTTTCTAATAAACATATCTAGTTCTGTGTCCGTAAATATATATTTTCATTGCCATGCTGAATAATCACTCCTGCCAGCTTGTTTGGAGAGCAATCAAAACCATGTCCCTCCAAATAACACGAATCAGCGGCGCTTCAAAGCCGCAACGGGTGGAATTTCTACCAACAAGTTGTTCTTTCTGTCTCCTGAAATATTTCCCATCCCATCAATCAAATATTAGGCAACACCRAGCCGTGTCAGCCCCAGCAACTCCTGAAGATGAAATAAACAGCATTTTTTTTGCAGAAGCTTCGAAGTACGTGAGGCAAATATTGCTGGCAAAACAAGCTCTGAGGTGGGAGCATATTATAGATTTTATAGTACTTTAATATTAATATTTCTCCTTCTTAAGGAGCTGACAAACCATGTGTAGACCCAAAAAAGTAATTTTTTGTAATTATTCCTTACTGCATCCTGTCAAATAGTTTGGCTGCCCTGTGGTCATCTGATTTTTATCAAGGAATAGTTTGTGCTCTGAGCACATCTTAAAAGATGCAGTGCATAAAACCCCATTAGGTGCCATCTTTTATTACCCTGTGCTAATAAAAGGAATCTTGAATTCCTCGGTGTTGCTATAAATGTTTTCAAGTGAAATTTTGTTTCCCCTCATTTTTTACTGCTGTCATAAACTGCGCAAGCAGAACCGAGAACAAGACTCTGAGAAAAACTTTATTTCTGTGGCCCAGCATTTGGGGTTTTTAGCTCATTTAGCTGAGCACTGGTGGCCTTTTGCTGTCAGAGCCTTGTGTTTGCTCTCCCAGCTCCGGAATATTCCATCAGTCAGTGCTCATCGCTCCGGCACATCCACATTCCCAGTTCCTTCCTTGYCATTAATGTGGTTTTCAATTATTTTTTTCCAAAGCTATATTAATTTGAAGCATTTGAGTTCATTCTCATTCACATCTCTAATGTCTCTACTCGCTGTATTTGACTTCCTGATCTCATTTGGGTGAAATTTGCCAATTTTTCCCTTTTTTTTTGGCCATATCATTAGCGAAGCTACCAGAAATAATTTATCTCTCTGAAGGAATACATTGCACTACTTGTGCCAGTGATATCACGTYGGTGATTTTTGCCTTTTCTCCCTTTTGGGGGTCCAGGGAAGGTAAAACTCTCAGAACAAAACCCCTGGAGATAAATTTGTAATTTGTGGGCTGAAGAACGAGGATTTTAGTCACAGCTGACCACCTGTAWTTAGAATTATAGAATCATTAAGGCTGGAAAAGACTTTCAAGATCATTAAGTCCAACCTTTGTAGTTGCAGTTAACAAGGTGAATTCTGCCTAAAATACCCAAGGTGTTACAGATCCGTTAAAAAAAAATCCATTTTTTGTCATTAAAATTAACTTTTGGGTACATATTTTTATGAACAATATGGAGAAACACCAGCAAGCAGTAGCAACCATTTAATTACAAAAGTTCCCAATTGATATGTATTTAATATGTGCTCATGACAAAATTCATCATCCTATAAAAGTGATATCCCACAGGTCCTACYGAGCAGGAAAACATCTGCTGAACATCTGGATGGTGAGCCAGGGTGAGAATTCCTGCAAGAGGAAAGCATAATAGATGTGTTTTATTCCAAAGGTAGAGATTACATGTTCTTGTTTCGTATTTTTTTTTTTTTTTTTTGGAATTGGTCAAAGTGTTGAATTTTGGGACATAAAGGGGAGGAAATGGGTCACAGGAGAGCAGCAACCCCCTGCCCTGCCTTGGTGCCTGGGAGGAATCTTTGGGAAGCACTCAAGCCAAGGCTTGATTTTTTTGCACGGAAATTTGGGATCGCAATGATAAATATCAATTGTTGTTCTAGAACTCTGTGTTTGGCGCAGAAAGGATAAAAACGAGGAAAAGTGCTGCAATAGAAATCTGTATTTTGCTTAAAAAGGATAAAAAAGGGGGAAAAGGGTGSTACAATCTGGAGATTCAGATTGGACATGCAGTACTCTTAAGGAGTTGCTAAATCCAGACTTATATTGTTCATTWATTCCATGTTATCTTTTAAAACTCAGGAATAGCAGAGCTGTTTCTCTCTGGTTTACTACAGCAGTACTTGAGGTCATGAATCTCATCTGCTTTAGTTAYAAGGCACAGGGATTCTTGATCACAACCTTCAAATCTTATTTTTTTCACTTTCTCCTTCTGTCTGTACTTTTTTCCCCCCCACAACAGAATTGCTGTTTTATCAGTATTCTCTCGTCCTCGAATGTCACTGTAAATCAGGCCTCCAGCTGTCTCCATTCCTCTTCCCTCTGCCTTCTTCCACAATACACTTATTAAATATAACAATAACAATAAATTTCTTTGTGTCTGCGACACTTCTTTTGGCCGGGTTTTGCCAGCAAGCCCTGCAGCCTCTTCTCTCCTGCTCTCCCAAACGCCACTGCCGCATCCCCTCTCCCATCTTTCCACCACTCCAAACACCCCCAGCACATCCCTGCTCCAGTCTCCTCCTACCACTGGTTTTCCTCCTTTACAATATTCACCTCCGAGTATTTCCATCCGCAGTAAAAATTCTCTTAAAATTCCGATATTAYGGCTTAAAATCGCTCTGCTCTTGAAAAATCTTGTGGCGGCATCAACGAAAACTGTTGGTACATGTGTGGTTGAGCTGTGATTAAATTTTAAGAACGATAAATCGGATCAGCTCGACCGTTTTTGTTATTTCAACAAAGCCCAAACTTGAAGGAACGACGGCAACCCAGGCTAACAAATAAAAACAACGGCTTTAATTAGAATAATTCATTAGGAGCAGAAATCCAGCGTGCATTCTGTATGAAGAAGGGAACAAAGGCAAGAGCGCTGCCTTTTGCATTCTGAGACAAATGCGAGAAGATAAAATGTATAAAATTTAAATCACGACATCCTTCCAGAACTCCATAAACACGAGTTCCTGCAGTGCTCTGTGTGTGTTSCAAAGGATGGCTCATTACATCTCCCAGTTTGATCCAGGTATTTGTTAGACTATTTTGGATGCTGAGGTTTAGGCTTTCATTTTAATCCGAGCTGCAGCTCTGGAAGCAGCACCCGGAGTCTCCCTGCGGCTTCTGCAGAAGGAGCTGTGGCTCCAACACCAGTGAGCGTTGCCTTGAGTCTGACTGAGAAAAATCTGCAGTTTTAACTCTTTTACCAGGCTTATTTTTACTTATTTTTAGCTTCTGGGTTGAAAAACCCCCACAGACTCTCAACCCCCCCAGTTCTTTCCCTGTCTGCCCCTTGTCCTTCACATCTGAGAGGAGTTTCACCACTTCATGGCCACAAGATAGGCAATGGTTTTTGGGATTCCCCATGAGGGGCTGGAGCGTATCCAGGGAAGGGATTGGAGCTGGGGAAGGGGCTGGAGCACCAGGAGAGGCTGAGGGAGGTGGGAAAGGGGCTCAGCCTGGAGAAAAGGAGGCTCAGGGGGGACCTTCTGGCTCGGCACAACTCCTGACAGGAGGGGGCAGCCAGGGAGGGTCAAGCTCTGCTCCCAGGGAACAGGGACAGGAGGAGAAAAAATGGCCTCAAACTGTGCCAGGCAACATTTAGATTGGATATTAGGAAAAATATCTTAACCCAAAAAGATGATCAGGTACTGGCCAGGCTTCCCAGGGCAGTGGTGGAGTCCTCATCCCTGGAAGTGCTCGAAGGGCTGGATGTGGCACTTGGGGACGTGGTTTGGTGGTGAACAYGATGCTGCTGGGTTAATGATTGGACTGGACGACCTTGGAGATGTTTTCCAACCCTAATGATTCCATGATGGGGGCAGCCAGATGTGGCTCCAYGGGCTGGCCGTGGATAGCAGCCCCCCTGTGATCCAGAGGCAGTATCCAGGTGGGGACATTCCCTTTATTTTTCCCTGATTTCGGTCACATCAGGGCAGAGTCACCTGAGACACCTTTGCCTCTCATTAATGTCCTCCTGCCTCTGCTTCGTTGAGCTGGATCAGTTGATGGACAGCCCAAGGCACTGCTAGGCTATCAGGGAAGATSAACCACTCCAAAATCCAGGCATGGAGGATTCCCAAGGTGGTCTGCAAGTTCAAAACTCCCTGAGAAAATCCTGTGCTACTCAGTGATCCCAGCAGTGAMTACAGCCCAGACATGCTATTAGGTATTTCCTTTGCATGTTTTACCAGGTTTTAAAGCTAAAAGCAGTGGATTTAGGAGGAAAATGGCCCTTTGGAGTGCTAGGAATTAGGCATTTGTATTGAATTACTTAAAAGCAAAAGATCTTCCCTGTTGCTCTGCATTTTTGTGCCTCTTTAGACCAACACCATCTCAAAGCAAGCCATGTATGAAATGCTTCAGAATTGAGATGCTGATGTTTAATTCCTTCTCGTGCTGATGCGAATTATCCTTCAGAGCTAAAGGGAATGGAGGGAATTACAAAGAGGAGGGGAATGGAAAGCTGTTTTCAGTGTGTGTGTGTTTCTCCAGGCTGTATTGCTGTCATGCCTGACACTCTCCCGAGCTCTGCCTGTCTTAGGTTGTGTTTTTCCCACAACACAGATGGGACCTGAGGTACCATGAGGTTAAATGACTTCCCTGATGGGACACGAACAGTCTGGAGCAAAATCAAGCGCTGAACTGAACTCGTTTGCCCCTCAGTTTAGTCCCTCAATCCCAAAATAATCCTATAAAATGACTTTGTCAGGGAGCCACGAAAACTGAAAGTATTAAATGCTSCTCTTTCAGGGGTTGAAATGATTAGGTTTTTGGGAACTAGAGGGAGGAATTGGCCAGACCAACGTGTGAACGTGTGTTTTCACCCGATGCTTCGCAGCTGCCTCCTTCCCATGGCTCCCTGAGGTGCTGGGTGCATAAAATCCCACACTCCCATGCTCAGTCAGACAGTTGAAAGTGCAGGCAGGTAATTAAGTTCCAACTTATCCCATTAGCAAGTGCATATCCAGGATCAGATCTATATTCCTGCCTGCCCGAGGCTCAAAGGTTGGCCTGCAGGAACATCTGACTGTGTCACTGCCACAGCTTCTGCCAACATTTAACTTCAYAACTTTGTAGGGCAGCAAAAACGGAAATCCGGGCCAAAATGCTGTATTTATTATCTATGTAAATACATGCGTTTAAGTGACCCTTTAGAGCAATATCACTGGAAAGAAATCCTGTTTAAAACGCTCCCGAATGGAGACATTTATATTTCTCTCCTTCCAGCGCTGCCGATTTACCCTTCAGCGCCAATGCTAATGAAGGATTAACCCATGGAATGGGAGCAGGATGGAAGCAGGAAACCTCTTTTCGCTGCTGGTGTTCAYGCCGCTCGTATTTTTGCTCTTTCAAGGTTAAAATTCTGGGTAAAATAGAAATCACGGATCTGTCATTTTTTTAATGGGGAAGGAAGGAGCTGTAGCCAGAAGTAAAAAATGCTTAAAGTTCATAGTTCATTGGAACAAGCTCAATTGATTTTCTTGTTTTAATGTATGAGGCAACAGGATATTTAAAGTGTCTTAAAGTCATTTTCAGAAGTGTTATTGTATATTTTACAATATTTCCGAGCAGTTCTTTCCCCTTGCTCCATCTTTCCTTGAACCCAGCTGATTCTCTCAATCAGGCAGCCTTTCCTCCCATGGTTGTTTTCAGATTCCCATTCCCACAGATTCCTCCCCAGATCTCCCAAGTTTGGCAGTGGGGTTTCCATGGGATGATCCATGGCTGGTGATCCTTCCAGGCTCAGGAAGTTGGGGCTGTTCAGTCTGGAGAAGAGGAGCTTGTGTGGAGACCTCGGAGCAGCCCCCAGTATTGGAAGGGAAGGTGGAGAGGGAGTGTGGTGATAAAACAAGAGGGGATGACTTCAAACTGAGAGGAAATGGGTTTAGATGGGATGTTGGGAAGGAATTCCTCCCTGAGAGGGTGGGGAGGACCTGGCACAGGGTGCCCAGGGAAGCTGTGGCTGCCCCATCCCTGGAAGTGTCCAAGGCCAGGTTGGAGGGGGCTTGGAGCAACCTGGGATAGTGGAAATCCCCTCTGCTATTTAAGTTATGTGGTCTCATTTCATTGTTTTTTATTAAAACAAAGGTTTTTTTTTTAGAAGGTAGGGTTGGAACAACGACAAGAAAATTCTCTGTTCTCTTGGGGSTTGTAAAGCCATATGAAGTTTAAAAAGTTGCTCCAATCTATCATGCAGTTAATACCTGAAATTTAAAAACTCAGCCTTTATTGGACAAATAAACGAGGACCAGGCAGAGAAGAAAAGCTGATTACTGAGACACTGAAAAAGGGATTCGATCTTTCAGTGATCTTCTCTGACCTGGGCAAACCTAAAAGGATTTAGAGCCCACATTTTCACAACTTTTCTAAAAAGCTCAGGTTTTGGTTCGGCCAAGTTGTGCCATGGTGCTTTCAGAGGCATTGATCACCTCTTTCTATGAGAAAAAAAAAAAGACTTGCATTTAAAAAAAAAAAAAAAAGAAATAAAATTAAGAGTGAAAAATGGCTCTGAGCTGACTCAAAGTTGATTTGTAACGTAGTATTGTCAGGTCACAGCGTAAAACATTGAGTTGGTAATGAGTAATCTTCATTAATAATGCAAATCTGCATGTGGCTGTCAGAAATGTTATTAATTCTCGCGAGCAGTTTATGCAGCTGTGAGCTAAACGTGCTGTGCTTCTTCCCGTGATATTTGAAAAATCACAAACCTCCAGCCTCAGCTCCTGCCTCTGGAGGGGTTTCACATCCAGAGTGGGAAATACTATTTATCTACTCATTGAACCCACGGCACCAAGGGGTGCTGAGCAGTTCTGACGGTGAACCCCAATCCAAAGTGCCTGGAAAACCCTTTAAAGCTTCCCAAGGTGCTGCCTGAGGATCTGGATTTTCTCCCTGAGGAGCTGAACCTTGTTTTAGGTTAAGTCTGGGTGCTGAGAAGTCGGGAGAAATCAGTCATTGTTGGTAGATTGGATACTAGGAAAAATTTCTTCACTGGAAGGGGTGTAAAACATTGGGAATGGCTGTCCGCAGCAGGGATGGAATCACCATCCCTGGAAGYGTTTAAAACAYGTGTGGATGGGGTGCTGAGGGAYGTGGTTTCTCTTTCTACTGATTAGAAAGTAATAAAGAAAATTTGTTTGTCCTTATTTSAGGCCAAGTTTCCCTTTAATTGGTTCCTTGTTACATTTATAATGGAGTTGCTTTGGTTTTGGGGGTTTTTATAAGAAAATAAATTTTTAAGAGGTTTCACTCAGGCTTCCTTCTGCTTGCAGAACAACGAATATTCAGCCTGGTTTTCATCATCATCCACAGTCAGTGACACCTCTGAAAAGAGCATTTCCCTTCCTTGTCTATGCAAGGTTCACTGCTTTCCAGTATTCCAAACCCTGCTGCTCCAGCGTATAATTCCCAGCTGAAAATTGAGTGCCTCTAACATTAAGAAAATCAGGACAATATTGTTTTGAGGCCATGTCAGATCATTTATCCAAAGCGGTTTCAGAAGGAACAGAAGCAATAAACAACCAGGTCTTTTAAGATTTTTCCTTTTCGTGAAAAAAAATCCTATAAAAAGCTGTGAGAATTCCCACTGAAACGAAGCTAATTCCACAAGCAAAGCAGCACTGGGTTTCTCCCATGCAAGGACGAGGAATCTGAGCGATATCCCTGTGACTGATGCCTTGTTCTGCATTCCTGGGAGGGGCACAGGCAGATTGGCAAGGTGACACAACCATTTGCAAGTGTCCAAGCTGTGTGATGTTTCCAAGGTAACCCAATCTGCCTCCAGTCCCTCGGAAGATAAAGTGGTCAGTGCTGCTGCACTTGGMAAATGTCAGGCACTGACCCTTTTCCATATTACTTGGCATCTAACGAGAAGCAGAAATCATTTGGTCACAATATTACATAGAGCTCGCAGAGAAAAAAAGGAAAATATTCCATATTTCAGCCCATCCGTCCRGCCCTGCTTCTCACAGAGTATTCCTGAAATGTCACACGAGCAAAATTCAGTGTTCACTTTACATTTGAAGCTGTTAAGGGAACGAGGCAGAGGAAGGTGTCTTGAAAGCAGTCCCAGGCCAGCCTAGAGGCAGGACAGCTCCCTCTGGTTTAGGATTTGTGCACTGTGGTGTGACAGAGCTTTCCCTGGGAACGCCTCATCCCAACCTCGGCACTGGAAGAAGGAAAATCCCAGAGTGAGTGGAGAGGTTTGCAGCTGGCACAGCTGGAGCTGGGAAGAGGATTCGAACCAGCCTTGTGCAACTGTAAAAAATGTCAGGAGAAGTGAACTCACAGGGAAGAATTCCTTYCCAATATCCCACCCAAYCCTGCCCTCTGGCTGTGGGAAGCCATTCCCCCTCGTCCTGCCACCCCAACCCTTGTGCAAAGTCCCTYTCCAGCTCTCTTGGAGYCCCTTTAGAGACCAGAAAGGGCACTGAGGTATCCCTGGAGCTTTCTCTTCTCCGGGATGAATAACCCCAACATTCCCATCCTGTTTTCATCCCTCTGACCCCCTTCATGGCCTCCTCTGGACTCAGYCCAGTTGGTCCTYGTGATGTTGGGGGTTCCAGAGCTTTGCCTCTTCTCTCTCCATGCTCAGGAGCTATTCTGCCATCGATTATTGTGTGAAAGGTTGTGTCAAAACGAGTGGAATTCGCAAGAAGTGTTTAAAATCCATGGCTAAAACTTTCTGGAGAGCCCTGGCAGGAGATGCTTGGCTGTTCAGCCGGGGAGGAGGCGGTGACAGCAGCCCACGAAGTCTGGAAAGGAAGGAAAAAGAGAGCACAAAAGGTCAGACAGATCGTTCCTTCTTCCAGAGGCACAGCAGGAGCCTGGGAAGACACGAAACACCACCTCAAAAACGCCTCTGGAACAGCAAAGATGAAAATCTGAGCCTGCTGGTCRTTTAAATAATGACCAAGGTCATTAGGTTTGGAAAAAGTCACAGCGCTAATGCGAAGTGCTCCGGGCAGATTGCACATCCCAAGCGTTTGGCTTTATGGGATCTCTCAGAGCAACAACTGTTCCTACCCACAGGAGCTCTTCTGCCGGCACATTTTATGGATAATGGCGTAAAATGGTCCCGTGGCATTATTTACACAGGCTGGAGCCTGCAACGAACTACAAAAAGGAGTGGGGAAAACAGCCACTGTAGGTACTTGAGAACTGTTTTCTGGGAAAAAAATTGGGGAAGACAGGAATTTCTAAGGAAACGCAGGATACCCCAGGTTGCTCCAAGCCCTGTCCAAACTGGCTTTGGACACTTCCAGGGACGGGGCAGCCACAGCTCCTCTGGGAATTCCATTCCAGGGCCTCCCCACCCTCACAGGGAAGAATTACTTCCCAATATCCCACGTAACCCTGCCCTCTGTGAGGCCATTCCCTTGTCCTGTCACTCCATGTCCCTGTGGAAGATCCCTCTCCAGCTCTCTTGTAGAGGAGCTTTTGACAGCAGAAAAAGGGGACAACAGAAAAGGTGTTGTTCATCCTGGCATGTATTTAAAATAAAATATCGTGAGGATAAAAAAGGCTGGCAAAGAGCAGGGATGGCTGTGTCCCTACAGCAGGAGGAGAAGGGAAAAACGGAAGGGGCTGGTTCACCCCACAGGGTTGAGGGGTGGGGGAGCCTCTAATGAGGTCGTTGAGGACCATTCCCTCCCCGAGGTGCTCCAGGAGGGACATGGGAATGGTGTTCCCTGAGGGAGAGGAGGACAAGCTGCACATTCCAAGGGATGCCGGGGCAGGAGCTGTGCCCAGGAACACAGGTAGGTAAAAAGAGCAACATTTGTTCATCTGGGAAGGACAAACAAAGGGAAAGAGGCTCTGAGGAGGCCTGAGCAGGACGATATTCCAAGGTGTTCCCTGTTTGTCTGGGCTCCCTCCCACGCGTGTCGGCAAGGGGAGCACAAAAAGCCCCCAAACCTCCCCAAATGGGAGGGGCTGGGAAGCCAAAATAAATCGCTGCTCCTGTATGGGAACAAGGCGGGATCGTTATTCACATGGATTGTTCCTGAAGGATACGCGGATTGAAATGAGCTCTGGCGGAATAAACGAGCTGGGAAGAACAAGCTCGTGTTGACACGGAGCTGCCCAAGAGAGGCCCTCAGTGGGAGGAGAAAGTTCTCATTAGTGTTCTGCTCAATAATTTGAATTACAGGAGTGTGGGAAGGGGTGGATGCTCCTCACATTCCAGCTGGCTGGACTTGGGGCACTCTGGGCTGAGGCTTCTCCTTTCCCCAAACTCAAAAAAAATTCATATGTGTTCATCTTCTTGGTGTTTATTTATTTATTTGGTTGGTTTTGTGGAGGGTTTTTTGTCGGTTCTTTGTATTCCCCTGAGAATGATGCTGGATGTAGCCCGGAAGGCAGGTTGGGAAAGTGAATCCCACAGGGTAAAAAGCTGGATTTCCTTGGATTTCCTGAGTTTTTGGGGAAATGTGCGCAGTGTGGCGGAGTGCTGTGTCCATGTGGTGAGGTGGCAGCTGTGGGCGGAGAGGACAGCTTTCACCTTGGCTGCTGTGTTTGCATCTCCTCCCTCTCAACTTCTGCGTGTTTTCTTTTCTTACCGAAGGGGTGAAAATCACGGAAAATCTCAAGTTGGAAGGGTCCTCTCAGAGTTGCTCCTGTCCTTTGAAAAACCTTTAGAGCTCATTTCCCTCTTGTTTGACTCTTTTAAAAAGCAAGTTTCCAGACCCTGTGGCGTCGCCCCCCCGGACTATTTGACTGTCAGAAGATGATCTGCTTACACTCAATTTTTTTAGCAATTCCCTGGGGATTTCCAGCTTTACAAAGGTTGGGATCTCTGCCGTGGACAGCGACTAAAGCCAAGCTTTCCAGCTCACTGTCTGGCACTCAGGTGCTAAACGCACCTGACCCAGCACCRCGGCTTTTCCACGGAACGGAGCGGAAAAGCAGGGAAGAAACCCCTGCACCCGGAGCGGGTTTAGCAGCCTAATGTGGATGTGCAGAGTATTTCTGATGTCCCYCAAATCCTCTTAAAGTTCCGCGGAGACGTCCTTTGCAATGCTGATTTGAGCAACAGCAAAGCACGGGAAATGGGATGAAAGGAATAAAATTGTGCATTTTAGAGGCCGGGAGGGTGTGGAGGTTACCTTTAATCTTAACCACTGCTGCTAAAACGTTGTCACAGGTGCTGGATTTTGCTGTTTCTTAATTTTTTTTTTCAAATTTATCCTTTGTGGTGTTTGAGCCACATTTCTCCGTTTATTCACGAAACCCTTGCGAGCAGCTCAGCAGATTTGAGTGACAAAGCAGCCCGGTGGGTTTTACAGGAGAGGTTCAGCCCATCTTGAAGGGTCACTGTGTGCTGGAATCCTTTGGAATATTCAACTGAGGGGGTTCCAGGAGGGTTGTTGCTGGGAGGTGGTGATAAAGCACATCTTGGGCTCGTCCACTGCCAGGCTGAATTATTTATTTACCCCACTTGAACCATGCTGGGTAGCGATTGTGAGGTGATTATAAGTCTTTGGTGTCTTTAGGAGGCTGAGGTTTTTCTTGTTGTGGCCTCACTTCAGCCTTTTAAAAGTAAGGTGGGAATTCCAGAGTGCTGTTGAGAAACTGAGTGCTTTCCAGTGAAACACWGTTGAAATGTTCAGTGGTTTAACAGCTGGGAGAATCGGAATATTTTTGTTTATTTTGAATGGAAGAGCAGTTTGGTCTTTCCATATGTCAACTGTTGAACTTGCTTCCTACTGAGGAGTATAATTATGGAATGCTCTGAGCTCCTGTTGTCTCAAGGTTATGTTTAGGACATATTAAACAGCCATCAGTGTCTCATAACAAGTYGTAAAATACACAAATTGCATCAGTGGTCACTGGAATGCACTGGCYTATGACTGTAAAATAATTCAAGGGCAAGTATCATTTGCTTCGAAATGATTGCAAAAAATCAACTGGAAATTAAACCTCGCTTTTTGCTCAGCCCTGTGAGAGATCAGAATGTTACAGTGCAGTTGTGGACAGCCAGAGAGCTGGACTGGTGCCGCAGGGCAGTGGAGGTTTGAGCCTGGGTGCAATCGTGATTCTCTTGTACCTCTGATATGCTGTAGATGTAACAAATCAAAAAAATCTGAACCAAACGCCCAAATCCAGGCATTAATCTGATCTTGGTTTAAAATCCTGGATTTTGTCATGCCCAGTCTGGCAGACTTGCTCAGGGACTGAGCAGAGCCTGTGCTCATTTGCTGCCAGGCCTGATGAAGTTGCAGCATGTGAAGGTACAAGTGCTGAACYTGTACTCAGAATGTGATCAAACAGAGCTCTGAGCAGGCAAAAAGCCTTTAGAGAATCCCTGAGGTTGGAAAAGCCCTCCAAGATCTCCGAGTCCAAGCTGTGCCCGATCCCCGCCTTGTCCCCAGCCCAGAGCTCTRAGTGCCACGTCCAGSCCTTCCTCGGACACCTCCAGGGATGGGCACTCCAAACCTCCCTGGATAGTCTGTTCAATACTTGACAACCCTTTCCATGGAGAAATTCCTGCTGATGTCCAACCTGACCCTCCCCTGGCCCAGCTCGAGGCCGTTCCCTCTCCTCCCGTCCCTGTTCCCTGGGAGCAGAGCCCAACCCCCTCTGGCTGCCCCCTCTTGTCAGGAGTTGTGCAGAGCCAGAAGGTCCCCCCTGAGCCTCCTTTTCTCCAGGCTGAGCCCCTTTCCCAGCTCCCTCAGCCTCTCCTGGTGCTCCAGCTCCATTGCCTTCCCTGGACATGCTCCAGCCCCTCAATGTCCTGCACTGAGGGACCCAAAACTGGACACAGCAGTCAGGGTGCCTCACCCATGCCCAGTACATTTCTCTCAAAAAATGAAGCCCCAGTTCAGTTTATTTGTTTGATTGATTACTGATTTGAATTACTGATACCAAAGGCCCATTTTCTGTGGCTGTTCCTACTGTCCCTACCAGCCCTGTGGCCCTTGCTCGGGCCAATATCCCTCAGCTCAAACAACATCCCATGGATTTCCAGCATTGCAGCACCCTGGACACCCTTCCCTGCTGTCACAGTGTGTGCCAGCAGCAATCAAAACCTTGTGATCCAGAGTTAGGAAGAAATATTCTAGCTTGTGAGTGGCCATCCAGTGTCTAAGTAGCCACTTGGCATATTTACACATATTTCCACCAACAGGCAATTTCCTTCATGGCTCAAGTGTGTCTTTGTCCCAGAGCTGCAGCRTTTGGGGAATTCACCTTTTCAGCCAGGCCATTATCCCATCGCTTCCTTGTGACAGGAGTAAAATATGGGCTTTATTTTCCCCTCTGCTATTCAGASCCTATTATGAAAAATGGTTTTAAAYCAATGTCGAGGGGAAAGAAATACACTCTGTGCAAACACTTCGTTTCTGGATGCCGAGGAGACGGTTTGGAAACAGGGAAAGGGAAGAAARAGAGGAGGGCTGGAGTTGCTCCTCCATACTTCTGTGCTGGCTGTCACATCCAGGGGAAAATCACCCCCCAAATGCTTCTGGGACTTGTACTGCAGCTCTTTTTCGGATTATCCCAGCTCCACAAAGTGGAACAGGAGAGTGGGAAAGCCTCGAGCACCTGCAGTGGGTTCAGCGGGCGAGAGCTGCCAGCAGAGTGTTCCCGGTGCCTGCAGAGATCTCCCAGGTTCCATCCTGCAGCACTCACTCGAAACAGAGTCAAGTTTGGGAAATGGGATGAAAGAGCACTTTAAAAATAAGGAGTATCTGTCTCAGCACACTTTTTTTTCGCTCCTTCAGAAATCGCTTTAAATGCAGTTTGCTTTTTTTTCCCTCTCCTCGTTGCTCCAGTGACTAAGTTTGACTGGTTTTACTCCTTCAAATGAAACCACCGAGTGCTCAGGGGGTAGCTGTGGTTCAGAGATGCTATATTTGTATTTTCTGAAGATTCTGATGCTACTGTGGGAACATAAAAACTCTGTAGAAGTGAGAGAGAAAGGCTGAGAGGTAGACAGCTGTCTTGAGTGTACCTCTTTCTTCCCTAGTAACATAAAGAAAATAACTTTTAAAATCCATATATTGAATTCTATCAGAGTTTTTCCACAGATAGTTAAGGTTTATGTCTATGCAACTTGCCACATTATCATCTTAGAAAAAAATTTAAATGCAAATATCTTTCTCTGTGTGTGTGCATTAAAGAATATTTAGACAGGTAGAAAACTTCCCTGAGAAATGTGTTGTGGGTTTTGTTGTTTTTCCCTCACTGTAAATCACCCTCTTTACTGGAAGAGGAAAGTTTTAATCTGTTTTTGAGACACTAATTAATCACAAAAGTGGCAGTAGATGTTGGATTAATGGGACAACACAGTAACAGATGTTTGCCAGCCTTTATTCCAGTTGTTGTGAATTTCTTGAGCTCAGATGAGCTGCCAGGACGCTGTGCCTTAAAGCAGAAGAATGCTGCAGTATTACATTGCTTAAACTCACCTTCAATATAAAGAAATATTGGAAACTTTCTTTCTTTTATTATGTTCTTTGACTTTTTTGGGGGCTTCTTGATGTGCAGTAATCAGTGCTGTATTTGTGAGCTCCTAAAGTTCAACTAGAGTTGCAAAGGAATTACCTTTATTTCCAAATGCTTTCCGAAGTGTGGGGACCACAGCTGCATCCTTGGCTGCTCTTCCTGCAGCTTGGGAGGAATTGGAGCCAGCAGTGGTGCCTGGGGGCTTGGAAGGCAATGGGATCCTGGGGGATATTCCAGACCCATCCGGGCACAATCCTGTGCCACCTGCTGTGGTCCTCCCCAGCCTGACCCACTGTGTGATCCTGGGATTTTTGCCAAGTGCAGAATTGCAGGCAAATCCCCTTCCTTCGAGAGACCTGGCAAAGCTCAAATCTGGTTCAGGGATCCCTGGGAATGTGGCAGACTCACTGTCTATCCCTGTTATCCTGCTCTTCCTGTCCTGGGRAATGTCCAGTGCACACAAACCCACGCTGTGAACTGGCAGTGGGAATGCAGAGGCAGCTTTGCTGCCTTGGAGAGGAGAGAACTCAGAGTGCTGAAAATATCTTTACCAAGTCTTTGTTTTCTTCGGTATTTAACAACTTGCTCTCTGATGTGGTTCGTCCTCGTTAAACATCACAAGTGTCCCAGACACTGCACGAGCTGGGCAAGGATTCAGACTGGAGCAGAGTYACCAAGAACGACTAAAAATTCAGATTTCATCTCCATCATTATGGAGTAAGAAAGGAAACTGCAATCTGTGCATGAGCAGAAAGCAGATCCTTGTGCCAGGCAGCTCCCACTCCGCCCAGTAACAGAGGGCAGGGGCAAGAAGCAGAAATCCAGAAGGAAGTTGGCCTTTTCCTGTCGTTATTTGTTTGTTTTGTTGTGAACTAGGGATAAAAACTCTGTAAGGGGATAAATATGGCAAAGTTAGAACTCCCTCTAGAGTCCGCGCGTGTTTTATCCAGGCGTGCGGAGAAGTTTCCCCTCGGTGGAGCTGCATTCCCTGAGTTCCTGCGGGAAGTTCTCACCTGCAGCTCCCACGTGTGGGGCGAGGAGCCACAACCTGCGAGCCCCAAATCCTGCAATGAGGCAAATGTGTTTTCCTTGAAAATATGTAAATATAGGAGATTAAATTGTTGGAAGCACAATTTATCCTCTTGAAATATTTGTAAGTGTTTAGTGTCCTGTGTAGTGAAGAGGGGAATGTGTTTCTGTGTTTTTCCCATATAAACTCTAATTTGTTTTTTGACTTTACAGACGAACATGTGTAATTTTTGAGCAGTGTGGCTGAAAGCAGCAGGGACACTTTTCCAAGTGGTGATGTGGGATCACGACAATGATTTAAAAGGTTTCGAATCAGTTTTAATCATAAAGAAATAGTCCTGTTAACCTCTAAATAATCAGTACTAATGATTTTTTTTTAACTTTTTGCTTTTACTATCTCCTTTTCCCTCCTTCCTAATGTCTTCATTAAAAGGCCAAGTTGCTTCTGGCAGCCTACACCGACTTGGGAGAAAAAGGTCAGGAAGTTAAACTGGAATCATTGGGGGAAAAAAGGTGGATTATTGGTGCAAAGCCATGAATAGATTTTTTCAAAGCCTGGCCTTGCCCTTGTGAACTTGGTTTACACAAGAAAAGTTCATTGCTTTCTGGAAAAGTACCAGGTAGACAAAAGCAAATCCTGATGCCTAAAATTTTCCAGCTTACTGAAGTGTGGKTTAGTCCTGCATCCAGCAGAAATTCAAACTCTGGAAAGAATTTGCGACTCAAACTTTACAGTTCACTTTGTTCCATTGTACTTGTCTTTATTCACAGAAGAACTGCAACTTTTTATGTTTGTATGACTTTGTAAGAAGTTCCTTTCCAATGTTTTTTTTCCATGAAATATGATTGGGCAGGTGCACGTAATTTTCCTTCCTGTCTTTGRCACCTTTATGGCCAAACAGGCGTCTGTGAAYGCAGAGAAACACAAAAATGTCGAGTTTCGTATATCAGGATGCAGAATCCAAAACTCTGATGGCGAGAAACTTGGTTGCAACTGGATTCTAAAAGACGTGGAATCACAGAGTCAGGTTGGAGTGGACCCCAGCGGCTCATCATGTCCCACCTCCCTGCTCCAGCAGGTTTTTCATCCCCTGATAATCTCTCTGGGTGTGTGTCATGTGCTGAGAAATGGAATTAAAGCGAGGTAAGTGAAATCTGTAACCTGCTAAGGCATAGCTTCCTCCAGCTAATCAAATTTAAACTAATATTTATATTGAATATTTATATAATAAATAAATAAAGTATTATTGATATTTAAATTTTTCTATTTCTTTATCAGAGGACAGATCCTCTCAGTCCAGTCTGGAGAATCCAGACATTATTTCTGTTTGTCCATGCACAATACTCATAGATAAAATTAYTCCTCTTTTATTGGCTTCATCTCAGGGGCTCACAAAGCTCTTTTCCTCTTGGTGTGGCACAACTTTTTTGTGTAGTATTTAGTACAGTGTGTACCCCACGTGTGGTGCAGATGGAATTAAACAGCAGAAGCAGAAGGGAAAGTTGGAGGTTGTTGGGATCAAGTAGAGATTTCAGGAGAGAAGGAGGGGGAGAGGCTGTAGCTGTGTTAAATCAGCACGAGCTGGGGAGAGAAGGCTGTCAACCCAAGCCTGCAGTGAGAGCATAAAGGAGGAGAGAGATTTGTAGTAGGCAAGCAGAAAGAATAAAGAGAAAACTGAATTATGGGGTTTTATCTGGGTGTTCTGCTGCCAGAATTCATCCAGGTCCATAAAACACGGCCTGAAGTGGGGAGCGGATGTGCAGTGTTCTAAATAAACCTTTCTGCCCTCATTTTATGTGTGTGCAACTCTGCTGAAATGGACTGGTCAGTGAGAGAGGGAAAGAAAACCTGAATTATTTCCTGAATTAAGAGATGTGTGAGCAGTGTTATTGTTGGTTTATTTTTCCCGAACAATGCRTTTGTGTGGGAACAAACTCCTGCTGGCCTTGTTTCCCTGGCACCCAGGAGATGAATTGCAGAATGTTGTTGTTTGACATGAGTGGTTCTGGAATGGCCACWGGAGTCAGAAAAGGATCATCCTCAGTGCAATCACCTTGGAAAACTTCCTCTTTGGTCAAGTCTTGAATAATTCCTTGCTGGTTCCTCCTGGGGGGAACAGGAAGGGGTTTGGGATCAAGTCTCTCCTGACTCATGGTTTGTGTTCCTGATGTTTTCTTCCAGCTGAATTTCAGTTAAACTAAACTGGCTCTGGCTTTTTGGGAGGCTTTTATTTGTGGTTGGTTGGTCAGGGTTGTTTTCGGCCTGGGAGTCTTGGGTCTTCTGCGGAATTTGGAGTCAGAGCTGGGAAGAGTTAGGAGTGTAAATCTAATCAATATTTTGGCCTCACTGCAGCAGGGAAGGGTCAGGTTGGATATTGGGGAAAATTTCTTCACTGAAAGAGTGGTTAAAAGAGGGAAGAAGGAGTGGTTGAACATTGGAATGGGGAAGTGGTGGAGTCCCCATCCCTGGAMGTGTTCAAACAACGAGTACATGTGGCACTTTGGGATGTGGTTTAGGGGGTATTTGGTTGAAGGTTGGACTTCATAATCTTGGAGGTCTTTTCCATGATCAGCTGCCACAGTTTGCCACAGTTCTGCCCAATCATGTTCTGTGCGTTCCTAGCATCGAGTATTATTTTTTCTTGTATTTTTGCACTAAAAATACCCGAGTTACGCACCCTTTCTCAGCAACCTTTTCTCTGTGTCTACTTATAATTTCAGGCTTTCCTCAGCAACGAGTTCCGAAGCCTCGTACCTTGTCTTCTGTCACCTGAGCTTCACAAAAACTTTCTTTTTTTGAGGGCAAGACCAAAAGCTCAGGTGTTGAATCTCTGGGAAGTGCAGCTCCATAGGTGCATCCCCTCCTACTGCTGTGTTGGTAAATAACCCTAATCAAGATTGATGCTCGTGAACCTCTGCTGAAGCTGCTGCTTTGTAAACATTTTGATCAAAGGCCGCTCTGAAGAGCTCCTTGAGAGTTGCGTTTTGAAGAGTCGTGTGATCGTGGTGTTTCATCCTGCTGCTTTACAGGTGACAAATCACCTCTGCCGCTCGGAACCCACAGAAATCAGATGCCCTTTTCTTTTTTTTTCCCCACAAAAAAGTTGCTGGAGCGTCGTGGGGAGATTTCTAAACGCCAGAGGTTTGTTTTAATCACTCCTCAGGGAAAACGCTCTAAAAGAGGCTTCGTTTGAAGGCAAGCACAAATATTTTCTGCTAATATCAGAAATGTACATGGGTAAAATATCTTTATAAAGAGACTGTGAGTATTCCCAGGGGGATCCCACTCCAGCATCTCTCTGGTCACAGCCGGCCTGTGCTGTTTGATCGAGGAACTCATTCAAAGCTGCCTCAGACTTGTGGTTCCTCACCTGGAATTTGTTGGTGCTGCAAGGACGTGGCAAAAATGCTGCAGTTGTTGTTTGTTTGGTTGTCTTTCCCATCTGTTTCCAGATAATATCCGGATAGGAGGAGSGGGAGGAGGGATTTGTCATCAATTCAGATCAGTTTGCTCAGCTGCCGTGCTGAGGGTTGCCTGTTTCCAGGTGCCGAATGGATCATRAGGGATTTCACGGAATCACAGAATTATTGAGGTTGGAAAAGACCTCCAGGATCATCAAAGTCCAACCTTTGACTCATCAGCACTTGCTCAGCTAGACCAGAGTCCAGGTATTCCTTGGAAACGTCCAGGGATGGGCACTCCACCACTTCCAATGCCTGGCCATCCTTTCCAGGCAGAAAGTCACCCAGAATTTTTTACAGGAGAATTGTTTGATTGTTATGGAGAGATTTCTAAACACCTTTGTTTGGTTAAGATCCTTAAAATGCTGAAAATCTTGGCGAGAGTGATTTATTATTGATTATTTCAGAGAAGAATTTAAGTAAAATGGGTACTAAAGATTTTTCTTTCTAATTCTAGAGTTAGAAACATCAGATCMGTGTTCCTTGTAGGAATCAGGAACGCATTTCTTTCAAGGGATAAAGTAGCATTAAGGAAAAACAAACAAAAAAAAAGCGCAGGACTTTCCCCATTTTTTATGAATAATGAAGATTATAACAATTATTTTTCTCACTGTACATGTGACCATCTTAACTTTAAAAGGTGGTTGRTTGGTTTGCTTCTCTTTTGGAAACGCCTCAATATTCTCCCCCATTCCTGTGCGCTTCCAAGTTACAAAATGGAACAAGGAAAACTCTTTTAAATGTGACCGAATAATCGAGGAAAGATTAATGCACTAATTGGAATATAAAATGGGGAAGATGTTTCCCTGCAAAGGTGGCTCAGTGGGGGATGCAGCTTGAAAAAATCAAAAGCAGAGCATTTCATTCCTTGCTCGTTTTGATCTTGCCTTCATTTTGAAAAGCTCAATTAGTTGGTTTGTTTGGGGGGTTTTTAATATTTTCTCTCTACTGAGACTCAGCCTAATTATTTTTCCTCACTTTTCAAACCCTCCAGTGGGGTGTTATTTTGGTGTTGTGGTTCCTGCATCTGTGAATTCACAGAAAGGTGAATATACAAATTTTTACTATGATTTTTTCATTGCTTCATAGCCAACAAATCCCTTTCTGGTTTATGTTACCAGGAACTTCTATTATAGAAAAATCCATTTACCACTTCCTTCTCACCACGCCAGTCCTCAAACCCTTCTGGAAGTTGGAGGAAACTTTTCTCTGCAACTTTTACTAAGAATTTGTGGCACGTGAAGAKACATCCTCTGATATTGGTTTATGAGCAGAGAACTGGGTGTTTACAGAAACTCTCCTCCACTCTCCTCTCCTCCTCACCAGAAGCATTTTAAGTGAATTTAGAGGGACTTTCTAATTAACTTCATAAAAATTAACTCTTCTCTCCTATTTGCCTTGTTCTTATTGAGCCGGGCTAAGGTTGTTTCATCTTTCAAAACCTAAATTATTTTTAATCTACTTTCATGGAAGTTTGGGGGGTTTTTTCAGCATGTTTTAGGAGCTTTATTAACGTGGTCACTAATCAAATATTGTAGATTTTATTTGCAGCTGGTCGAGTGTGATGTGTTGGCTGCGGCACAACTAAGCCAGAAATTCCCAAAATTCAGCCAAACAATCCACTTTATTTTGTGCATGGTTCCTCGGGAGGGGTAACATTTGTGTTCACACTTGTTAGGTTGAGCCAGGCCTGTAACTGAGGTTTTTTTATTTGGTATCCAACCAGGAATCAAGTGCTGATTTTCCAGTCATTTAAAGATAAATGCAATATAAATGAACACAATATTAGTTTTTGTATTATGTTACTTTTGTGAATATTGAAAGTGAAAACCTTTTGTTGGCTTTAGAGTGAGTTAAAGTAGAAAGGAAAATTACTTCCAAGAAAATGTGGACATCATAAATCCAGTTTTYCTTTTTTTTTTGGTGCTTAAATCAGGTCAGGTTCACCCAGACTGGTTCAGGCAAATGTAATTTTCTTTCTGTGCTTGCCTAATTATAGAAAAAGGAGCTGCTAGCGAGGGCTGGCTCTGAACTCTTCAGCTATTGTATTGTTTCAGGTTTAATTCTCTTTTCTTTGCTTAAAATACACACTTGTGCTGTGCTATCACCACAGCTATTGAGAGCAGGATCAAATATTGAGACTTTGGGATTACTGCTTTCCATATTCCCTTCCAGGATACAATAAAATCCTGAAGAATTTATACCAATTCATTCCTGGGTGCTGCGTCTTTGTGAATGTTGCAGCCTTGTGTTAATTTTTGAAGGGTTGATTATGCTTGGGAATGAGCAGAAGTGGCTGCTGAATAATTGCTCATCACAGAAATGTCTTGGTAACTCCCAGTAAAAACATCTTCACTTGTGATACAACCACAGCATCATTGAGGTACAGGCCATTAAAWGGAATTTTTCAGCGGTGATGCCTCATAAGACAGAGGAATAGTGAATAAAACCAATTCCAAACGCATTTTCAAGGTATTCTTCAGGGCAGAGCGAGGCTGAAAGGCTGTTTGGAACACACGTGGTGACTTTTGCAGCTCTGTTGTAYCTTTGAAGATCACAATGAACGTGTCTGTAATGGGCCTGGAAGAAGTTCAGCAYTCTGAAGAACAAAGCTAATTAGAAAAGAGAGGGAGCTGGTTTGAGATTGCCTCCAGCAGCAGGGAGGGAGCCAGGATTCCTGGAGAACTGATATTACAGCAAAAAAACCCAAAGAAAGCAATCTGAGTGAAGCAGCCAAGGCTGACTCCTGTTTCCAAGGAAAAGCAAGAAAAGAATGGAAAGGACCAAGTTTGGTTTGTAATGTTTGGTTTCTTTTGTTTATTAAACAAAAAGYGTTGAAATGGGCTGTTAAAATCTATAGCCAAGATCGTTTTTGTCTAAAAAACATCCCTCATATCATTGGGAAGATAAAGTGGAATTTATTCCAGAAGCAGCGAATGGATAGATCTGTACCTGGAGGATGAGCTGTCCCTCTCCCATCCATGTGGAAATAGAATTAGGCCCAAAGAAACAAGGGAATCAAAATCAGTGTTTTCTATCCATGGTGTCACTGCAAACACAGCACTTTGGCTGGAAAAATGTTTAAAAAATGTATTAGATGTCTTTAAGAGAGGCATAATGGAATTGTTAAAACAAACTGGGAATAAACGATGCAGAAATTTGGTCAAATAATAAGAAGGTTCAAGGCATTTAAATAAGACATCAATATTTAGTGGGAAGCAGTAGGATGGTGCCAYGAGCAGCTGTGACTCAGGGATGTTCATTAGGTGGTTTTCTGATTAATTCTCTTAATGTGGTAAAGGATTGGTCACTTGGATTTTTGTGCCTTTGAAAACTCCAGGAATTCAGGCCATAGTATAAACAATAATAAGAGGATAAGATGATAGTGTAAAAAATAAGATTAACAAAARAAATCCTTTGATCTGGCTGAGGAAATAATTCCAAGCAGCGTTTGGTTTTCCATATTTGCCTTCTGGTCGCTATTAACTTAAAGTTTTARCTTCTTAGAGCTTGAGGTGACACAAGCTGGGATGGGGGGACTTAATCAGGGACTCTAGAAAGGCATTATTGATTAAAACTTAGAATAAATACGACTTCTCTTATTAGACATGTCATGCCTTTGTGAGGGAATATTCTGGATGTTGCAGAGCTTTCTGGGCTGAAAATTCTTTGGGCTCCCATTTTTAGGCACAGTTATGAGGACCTGTTTTAAYRTGTCTGTTGATTCYATGGAAGGGGCTCTGCAGGGACTGGTCCCAATGCTCTTTCTGGAGAGCCTGCAGTGCTTCCCTGGCCCCAGCAGCTCCATAACTGGAAGTTTCTGGTGGGAGATTTATGATTCAAATCTAATAAGCSTTTTCTCTTTGTGCATTCAGGGTGAACACTTTGTCTGAAGCAAAGTAGATGAATCCTAATGTGCTATAATCTATTTCAACTGGTAGACCACGCAGAGCCTCCGTAGAATTCCCTTTTTTAAATACATTTGTGCTCCAGTCAGGCATTGCAGTTTGCTGACAGCTTTTCTTTCTGCATATTGACTTCAATTATTTTTGTGCCAAATCGCGCCGAAACTCCTCAATAGACACATTTTCTTCATCTGAACCTACATCTGTTCCTTATCTTTGGTGGCAGATATTGAACTGTAGATTGGCTCCTGTGTTACGGCATCGAACCTGCTTTTAAAATATCATCTCCTCGGAACGGAAGGCGCTGTAAATGAACCGAGGAATGTTTGAGCTGAAGAAAACCAAACAAACAAACAAACACCACCCACAACTTGATGTATAAAACCAGTTTTCTTGTCTGGGGTTTTTGTACATCAAGCACAATGTTTAATAGTAGTCCCGTACCCCCAACCTCCCAAACACCATATGGGAAATCAAATTAAATGCTAATTTTAAAAAATACTTCTCAGCGAAAGACTGTTCTGAAGAAAGTTTATTACAGTAAAGCGAGGAGCAAATCCTGATTTGTGCAGTTTGCCAGTTTTGCCTGCGTTCCCAACTTTGGGTATTGAAGCATTAACGTTAAATCCYCTTGATGTGATATAATATAGAAAGCATCTTCTGAGCATATTCGAGCTGAACAAAGAAATTATTTGCTCTAATTCACTTTCTGGAGGAGCCGTCTTTGGAGCATCTTGTGTTACACAAATTGCGGGAGCTGGGGAGTCTGAGCTCAGAGTTAAAATGCTTAAATTGATTTTTCAAGTCTTTAATAATTTCTCACTGTTCTACATCTCAGTAATAAATGTAAGTGACATTAAGAAATCTGGTTTTGTGCTGGGAATGGGAGCAGGGATGTGCACACAGAGCCGTGGCTGCAGAAAAGCATTAAATGGTTTTGTGTGGCACGGTGAGGTTAAATTGTTATTTTAAAGTTGTTCTTCTAGTGCAGACTGGGTGTGGAAATACTGCCTGGATCTCCTGTGAGCCCTTGGAGAGTGTTTCAGCTCTGGGGGGATTTGGAGGGGGCTGAGGAGCAYGTCCTGTGGAATAGAGGTGAGATATTTAATGGGAATGTTGAATATTTTTGGGACCTCTTAATACCGACTCGATTCTCCGTGGCTGCCACGTCATCACCCTCATTTCRTGTGTCTCAGTTCTAAATTTAACTGTCTCCAGTAAGGCACTTCATCCTGCAGGGAATGTGGGTGGAAGGGCTCCTTCAACACGTTTGTCCAAAGTTTGGCCTTCTCCAAATCCCTCAGCTCTTCCAGATCTYGGTGCTTGGAGTGGTCACCAGAGCGTGGTCCTGTGTCCCCAGGAAATTTCCCCAGGAAATGGTCCTGATTTTGTAATTGTGCACCCAGGATGGGCTTGTCTCCTCTAGGATGGAGACCTGGGAAGAGGGAACTCTTCTGAGAAGCTTTAATTAACAGAGTGCCAAAATAACAATCCTCACTGTGCGGTTTATAGTGTTGGCAAGATAACTGCACACAGAGCAACTTGGAGCTGTTATTGGTCAGTGTCCCCATGAATCCATCATTTCACACCCTAAACTCACTGGTATCTTAAATCCATATTCTGATTTGAAGAATCCAGCTCTCATTTTCCACAGGACTTAATGAACACTTCAYGGCACAGGAAAGAGGACGTAATAGGAAGAAAGAATGTGCAATGCAAGATTTGTCTAAATTARGGCTGTAATTGATCTCCTCAGAGGTGGTGTCTTGAGGAGCTGCCCAAACTTTACTGTGCCTTCCTTGCTAAATGACTGATCACCAGCTAGATGGGACGGAGCAAGCACCATATGTTTTGTTTACCTAAAAGCTCATCCGTTCCCTGACTGTTGGGTCCCTCAAACACGGAACGTTAGCAGATTCCTCCCAGGAAAACAAMCCCCAACCACAAAGTCATCAGGTTGAAGTATGACCCTTTCGGCTGCTTTTCCAACTCGATTCATTCCTTGGCTGTAAACAGGAGGCAGATGCAGTCCTGAGTGCTGATTAATTGTTTGTCAAAATCCGTGTGGCCGAGCACGGAGGGATCGTGGGCAACTTGGGATGTTAATGAGCTACTCCCAACAGCCTGAACAAAGCCTGTGTGTGTGGAAACACTCAGGGAAGGGCATATCTGGGATAAACTATCCACTTACGGTCAGCAATGAGCACCTCAGGGTGCCAGGTCAAGCAYTTTATAGAACAATGTATGTGTATGAAATTGAGTATTTTTTTTTAAGCTCGTCAAAAGGTTAGGAGAGGAGAGTGTGGTTATGGTGCTGCTTGTGCTTAGAGCAGGCCCTGGAACACGGGAAGGAATGAATTCCAATTCCAGGGATGTCTGTGCAGCTTTCTGAGGCAAACAAACACCTCTGGAGGCAGATAACTTGGAGCATGGATAATGACTCGAGGCTGGGTGTCAGCTCACTAACAGAGGGCCATGAATCACTTGGGAGGCAGYGCCTGTGTTTGGAGCAGCAATCCACCCTGCTTAACATCCTCATTGCCATGGAACCYGGGTCATTCCTGGCTGGAGCAGTCACCTCTCCCTCCTCGTCCTGTGGGGTGAGTTCTGCTGCAAATAAAATGTGATGCAGTGCCTTRACCCTCTCTTTGGGGACCTGTGGCAATATCTACTGCCCACCATGCCCTGCCAGCAGCTCTACGGGGSATTTGTGTCCTAGAGAAACAGGGAATGATCCAAACGAGCAAATGATGTCTCCGTTGATTCTATAAACTTCCAAGTGCAAAGTGTTAAAAGTGTTCAGAGGAGACAATGTGGGGAATTTTCCAAGTGCCAGCTGGAAATCAGATGAAATCTGGGCTTCTGGAGTATTGCAGGATAAACAGACGATGCTACAACAGAAATAAATCCAAAGAGAAGTTTCTATCTCCACCCTTCTTTTCACAGTCCTGTTTTATTTGCATTAAATTCAAGAGGGGAAAAGAACATCGCTGCTTTTTTCCTCATTGCAGTCAATAACTTGGAAAAAATATCCCCCTAGCTCCTTTCTGTGTGGCTCCATGGATCTTAGCCAAGGATTGGGATGCTGCCCCAAACTTTATTATGGATCCAGTCTGCTCTTAAAAGCTGCAGCGAGGACTTCCATGCCCAGTGAGAGTGCCACAGTYGTACAGATCTGATGAAATTTATAGACTTTATCACCTTACAGATTTCTGTACCCATTTTGACTATCTGGAGCATGTGGAGGAGGGAAGAAAATCCCAAATATTCCCCTTGCCGCCCTGTTTGTTCAGCAAGTGGCCCTCACTTGTKGCAAAGTGAGATTTCTGACAGGTTTCGAATGTCCTGCAGGGAAGGCTGGCTCTCCCCGTGGTTTTTCTGGAACTTTTGCAGCTCTCACTCCCATTCACTCTTCCCGCTGTTCCAGAGGTGACTGAGGTGAAATATCTATTCCTCTCCACTCTTTGAAGCTTTTTTTAGTGCCAACCTTGTGTTCCTTCGGAATGAATGAGCGACTGCCAGGTCAGGCAGAGTGTGGGGTTAGTGTGTGTGTGCACAGATAAATCCCAGCCTTGCATCCCTGCTCGCAAATGAGCCCTTCAGGAGTCTGATGCAGTTCTCAGTGGGAATTCTGCCGGGGGGGGAAAACTGAGAACCTTTGCGTTGCCTTTGATTTCATTCAAGCTAATTTTTTTTAAAAAAAAAACCCCAGCTGATCCCGCAGAATGCAGCGAATGGCACATCTGGGAGTGCTGAGGGCTGTTTGTCCAGGGTGTGATCACCAAAAAACAGCTTTGGAAGATCCTAACCGGAGAGACTGCGAGCCCTTGATCCCTCCCCCTGGAATTAGTGCTGCTTTCTAGGGCACACGCAGAACAACTGATTATGAATTGCAGCTTCTGACACCCTGAGCACCCTCCTGTCCCTGCCGTGGGGTGGAGGGGAAATATTTGGGCTGTAAAGGTTGGAAATCGGGAGTTCAGCCCAACTCCTTACAAGTTCCCGTGTCAGTGAGGCGAGAGGAAGGAAAGGCTCCTATGGAATTCAGGGGTGGGATCTCCATCAGCAGAGCTGCATTTGGGTATAACGAAGTCCTAAAAGGGCCTTGCCCCCCCAGTGTGCAGCAGTGAAGGAACCTYAGGCAGGATCTCCTGGCTCGTGAGAATATTCAGAGATGAGCTGAATGGGAATTTCCAAAACTTATTCTAAAATCAATGACTGCATCAGCAACACCATTTTTGCTCATTCTGGTCCCTTGATATTTTGGGTGGTGTCTCCTGGAGGAGAGATGAGGCAGGGGGGTCTCTGCAGGCTCCAGACGGTGCTGGAGGAAGGGGAATGAGAGGGCAGTTCAGCTCAGGTATCTAATTCAGCTGTTCTAAAAAACCCTTTTTCGTGGGCCTGATTGCATAAGAGGTGGGAGTGAGGTGATGTGAGCCCTCCTCGGGGTATTACTCATAACACAGACACTGCCAGGAAACAGCTCCAGTTGGTACAGCTGCACTTGGAACTTTAAAAAAGAACCATTTGSCTGTGGTGGGACTTGGAGGTCTGTAGATCCTCACTGGCTCCTCTGAATTTTCCCTATATGAAACATTTCTCGGTTTTGTTTTATATTTCTCCAGATCTCTCAGCATTGGAAAACCTGGTCAGYGGGGACTTGTTTTTATCTCGCGCAAAATGACAAATACAAACTTAATTGAAAGGGAAATGATTTTCCAGATTTATAGATTTCTGCGGCTGAGAGCCTGCATGAGTAACTTTAATTAAATCCATTTTCCTGCGGAGCTGCTCCTTGTTTCAGTTCCTCAAATCCCTACACATGTTGCTCCTCCCAGCTTTTCAATTTGCTCATGAGATATTATTTAAATGCTCGTCAGCTGCCTGAGAGAACTTGGAGGAACAGAGATAATTTCAAATGTTTCACTGGAGAGGGGGAAAAAAATATTGTGGCCTTTCCTGGACAAATACACGTCAACACCCATATGTTGGGTGATTATTGCAAAACAAAGAGCAGTTCTGATGTTTTTCCTCAGTTATCTTCTCTTTGGCTTTTATCTGTGTAACCAGGAGACCACGTGGCAGTGCTGAGACTTGGAATGCTGTTAGTTAATAATTAAGAGAGCAATTAATTCCTTTGAGAGGAATAATCACATACATAAGGTTAATGGAGGGTGGCATGGCCAAAACCATGGAGAGGACATGTTTGGCTTCCGGGAAAGTTCAACTGGAGAGAGAAAGGTGAGTGCAGGGAGAGGGTTGTGTTTGCAGCAGGGCTGCAGAGCACTTCCATAAAGTGGAGGAAAAGATGGGTTAGGAATTGTGGGGATTGCTGGTGTCCTAAGGAAAGGAGCTGTGGCAGGAGTTGTCTCTGTGATGAGAAAACASTCAGCCACAAAGAAGGAATTGTTTTATCAGAGAAGCAGGACGATGCCTACAGAGATGAAAGAAGGACTCGTGGTCTCTGAGCTGCTGGAGATGAAGAGGCAGATGCAAGAAGCTCGTGCGAGGAGAAAAGCAGCATTGTTCTTGCACAAAAAGTGTGCCTGGTGCTTTCATTTCTGTCAGCGGTGACTGCTTTTTGATCCCGGAAAAATTGCAAGAGTGAGGGAAATTAAAGTCCTTAATGTGGTTTCTTGTTTCCTTCTTGAGTCATTCTTAGAAAACCTGTAACGAAAATGTGGTAACTGTGTATAAAGGAAGAGTTTGAGTATGATCTCCACCTCTTTGAGCCAAAGGAATGATTTCCTGAAGCTGCGTGGGCAAGGCCAGCAGCTTGGGTGGTGCTGCATCCATGGAAAAGGCCAGGAGAGGTGCTCATGCTCCTGTGCTTAAATGGGGAGGGGGTTTGAGCTTTTCCTGCTGAGCCCTCCCTTTAAAACATGAGACTTGGTCCAGTTTTGGTGGGAATGTGCTTGTCCCAGGGCTTGTACCAAATGCCAATGGAAAAACTGCCAGAGGAAAGGGCRGTGCATGGAGTGTAAAAACTGGCTGTGAGTTCACTTGTGCCACACTCACTGCAAGAATTATTTGCCCTTTTTTATTTTTGCTTTGAAAAGAGAGCAAATAAATTTGGCGGGGGTTTTTTTGTTGTTTTTTTTTCTGGTTCAATACCTCTGCAATACAATTTCTGCTCCRTCTGGTATGAAAACTTGACAATCAAACACTGTGGGGAGACAATTTTACTTAGGAAAAACTAAAATAAAGTTAGCTAAGTTCCAGATTGAGTCACAGGACAGTTATCAGGTATGTGACACACAGACTGTTTATCTAAGGAAGGACAAAGACACCAAACTGCGAAGATAAGCTCTGAATTATCATAAACTCCATTTCACATGAGAAAACTGATCTTTTAATTCAAAAGGAAATATTCATAGGCTATCTCAGCTCTTAATTTGAATATAATGTGATGAAACCTGTTAATAAGGGACTGGTGGGGTTTCTTTTTTTTTTTGCTGTCACAACAGGTGGCTGTGGAACACAGGCTGAACTATGCAGCCCTTCAGGAAGAATAACCTCATGAATTTTAAGAGGAAATTCAAATGCACATCAGGGATAGAGAAACAGGATCTTACCTTGCACGGGGAAGAAGTAAGAGTTCATTCCAAAGTCCAGGGAAGTTTGTGAGGAAACCTGGGGTGATTTTGGTCCGAGCGTTAGTTTGGTATTGAGGAAAGCTGYAAAATGTGGGCAGTTTTAAGAGGACAACTCACTGCTCAGCGAGCACAAACTTTGTTTGGATGAGATATTTTAATAGAACTGTGCATCAATATTTAAAATAAAAGCCATGCTGGAGTCAGGACATTCTGATTATATTTTATTTTATTGACATCCTTGCAAAACTCGTGGCTGGTGAAAGAAACTCCGGGCTTTGCTCTCCAATTCCTGGTGCTTCTTGCTCTGTTTAACGAGGTGATTCATCCACAAGTTATCCTTGTGGAGCTGCCCATCAAACACAGGGCACAGCCATCCCTCCCCGTGCTTTTGGGAATGATGCTCCCTTCAGCCGTGGTGCATCAGATGGGCAGGGTTTATGTGATTCCTTTTTAAGTGGGATATCYGGGTTGGAGCAATCCAAGGGAAGGAATGCTTTCCAAAACAATATTTTTTTAGCCAATCCGTGCTTTTTGACTGTTGGGGAAGAATTATTGGGTTTTGAAGAGGCTTTAATGGCTTTGGAGGTGGTTTGGGAATGGCCAGCGTTGGATGTGAGYGCCGAGGAGGGATCAGCAGAGTTAGGGAGCAAAATGGAATTTGGGGAAACAAACGGCAGGAGGGAGCATCTGCCTCCATCTCTGTTGGGCTCTGGGATGAGTCCAAGCCCTGCAGAGCTCGTTCCTGTTTGGGCTTTACCCAGCACCCACCAGAGGCAGTTGGGAAGTTCTCCAAGCTTCTCCAGATCGTGTCCAAGGGGGTCTTCCTATGGCTTAGCTGCCGCTTCTGACCAGCCAACTCCTGAGYTGTGCATCCCACTAAAACCACAACGGCACATCGCAGCTCTGAGAGTTGCCAGTTATTTTTAAATGACCTAAACAGCCAGGTTGTGGGAGAATTTTCCAGCTCCTTTTCTTAATTTCAGCGCTGTATCCATGATTTTTCCACTGTTGTTCAGCGGAATGGCTTTGCTGATGGGTTGCCATGCCTCGCTATTAAGGTAYTTAACATATCTTGAAATAGTGTAATTTTTTTGGCATTCCAGAGGACGTGGAATTCTCTACATTATTCAGGATGTCCCCTGTTATTCCCCGAGGAATATAAAAATAGCAATTAATAAGGAGTGCTTTAAGTGGCTGTGTGGCTCTGAAGGAGATTCAGGCTGTATTTACACACAGGTTTGCCTTTTCCTCGTTGTGCCTTTTCTCCCTCTGACGTGAACGAGTGAGATGCCCTTCCCTGGCAGAATGAAGACAGCGTGGGTTAGGGGGTGTGTATAATTGATAAGCCATTCTCTGGAGATAAGAAAGAATATCCTACATAAATCACATCACTGCAGCAGTCAGGAGGAGTTTTCGGGGCTGGGAGGTGATGCAAGCCCCACACTGTCGGTGTTGGATCTTCTCAGGAGGTGTGTGCTGGATGAAAAATAAATCTGTCACCACATGAAGATATTGCAATGTGTTTTACTGGGTCCTGGGCCAGAGGAGAGTTTGTGTGTGGGGAAGGGAACCAGCTCACCAGGAAGTATGAAATCCATAACTTTCCTTTCCTCTTGAATTGTTTCTGAAGCCTCTTTGTATCTCTTGTAATGTAATTTGACATTTCAATGCTGGTYGGGTTGCCCAAGTCTGTCATATTTTGGTTTTAGTGCTCACAGTTGGCATCAAACCCCACAGATTTGCAGCTCAGGCTGGATAGGTCCTGTTCCTAGAGAAGTTGTGGGCTGTGCTGTGCGTAGGGAATAGGGAGTGAGATGCAATTCCAGGAAAACACAGCTGAATCATAGAATAGAATCATGGAATCGTTCGAGTTGGAAAAGATCTGAGATCGTCAAGTCCAACCATCGGCCACCACCACCGTGTTCACCACTAACCCACGTCCTCAGGTGCCACATCCACAKGTTTTTTGAACAAATCCAGGGATGATGATTCCACCACTTCCCTGGASAGCCTGATCCTGGGCTTGGCAACCGTTTGTGTGAAGGAATTTCTCCGGATGTCCCATCTAAACCTCCCCTGGTGCAATTTGGGGCCATTTCCTTTTATCCTGTGTAACTKTGGAGAAGAGATTGGCACTCACCTCACTACAACCTCCTTCCATGGAGTTGCAAACAGCAGGAAGGTCTCCCTGAAACCTCTTTTTTTTCCAGGTTAAACACCCCAAAACCCCAAACTGTGTSAATGCCACGGGCAGGAAAAACACCAGTGGAAGGGATGGAACCACGTGCTTGGCACGTCTGGCTAGATACATTGAAGCCTCACCCGTATTATTCAGAGACAGGAAAATAAATGCAAATTTCAGCCAAGCTTATAAACACGAGCATTGGGAAACTGCTGCTGGGCTGTCTCCTGCAGCTTGCAGAGGTGCAAAGTGTTTCATTGCTGTTAGCAGGGAGCCCCTTGGCTGTAATTACGGAGCCACGGAGCCCGGGATGTTTTTCCAAGCTGCCCCGGCCCTTGCTGGTTCGCTCGAGCCCAGCGGTGCTCTTCGCTTCCTTGTTCCGACRGAAGAACGCCCGGGGCTGCTTTTGCTCCGTGGAAGTCAGCTAAAGGAGTTTAATTGAATTAAATCCTGAGTTTGGGAAGGCGGAGGGAAATCTGAAGCCTCAACTGCGTTTGGGGTTGGAGAGAGACACTAAGGAAGTCTTGGATGCAAATCCACCGCTTGGAGATCAGTGGGGGTGCAGGAAAGGGAAAAGCTTCAAAGTGGAGTGGTGAGGAGGCCACCAAAACGTGATTAAAACACTTCAGGGCTTTGCAGATGTTCTCACCACTGATAACTTAAAACCCTTCTCGTTCCCAGTGGTGTGTGATGGATTGTGCTACAGCAAAAATCTTGCAAGCCACAAACCATTACCACGTTCAGATTTTGCCATTTGATGTCCTCTTTTGCAGAAATGTTGTATTAACGAATGGTGTGTGAGGAGATCTTTGTGGAGGAGCTCGGCGCCTTAAATTGAGTGTGAAAATCTGTTCCTCCTCATGAATTGGCTTAATTCTGAGCAAATTAATTAACTGGGCATACCGGAGAGACTTGGACTTTGCAGTTGTTTTTTAAAGCACTGAATGTTCTGGTTGTTTTTTCTGTGTGTGTGTGTGTGTATTCTGCCACATGTATTTTAAGCAGTGAATGTGTTCCTATAACAGGCAAGGCAAGCTGCCTACAGAACTTACAAATCCTGACCATTGAAGACAGTGAAATACATTAATATGGCAGAAAAAATAGGTCCAGGACAAATGGTGTTTGGCAAAGCAAGCAGGGCATGGATTATGCACTAGAAAACAAAAAAATCAGTGCATTGATGATWGTTCTTATTTCAGTATCTGAATATATACCTTTATTTTTTTTCACAAATCATTTTTATGCATCCYTTTTATATACTCTTATTTCTCTTGATTATCCCCAGCAGGGCAAGAATTTAGGTGAGAAAAGTGAGGAGAAAAAAAATGGAGGCTTGTCACTAAATTCCTCTTAAACTGCTAAAGAGAAACCTCTCAACAGTGTGAGTGGGGACCTGGTTTATCTGTAGGYTCATGTTTATACTATATTGGTAATGTGGTTTTAGTGTTTCCTCTCCTCATTTAAACATTCCAAGTCATATATTTCAACTAAAACATAAGAAATCGGTTAAAATTTGACTTTCTGGCTGGAGAGAAGATGGTTTGTGCAGAGATCTTTATCACAAGAGCTAAAAGACTGAAGAATTTACTCATCTGTTTACAAGTTATTTGATATTTCTTATGGTTCCTTCCCAAATCTGACGCTTAAATACTGCCTGTTGGGTTGTGGCAGCTCTGACCTGAACTCAGCTTTTATTGTCACTTTTGGAAGCAACATCCTTCTTTCCAAGGGTTCAGTTCTGTGCTGGATGTTGGAAAAAAGCACAATAGATGTCAGCTCTGCTTCAGAGGCTGTGGGTTTAGTTTGGGTAGGCACTAACTAGATAATTGCTACCTGCTGGGAAACAGAATATGTTGTTATTTAATGTATGCAGATTTTGAGGGGGGGGGGGGGGGGAAAGCCTGATGAATAACCTCATTTTCAGGAACAAAATGCGTTTTAATTTGAGATTTTAAAAATGTACATTACTCCTCCCCTGTGTGTCTGTGTTGGGAAGCTCTGATTTCTCATTCCTGTGGAGAAAACAGGAGCTTGGCTTGTGCTTACAGGAAATGTTGGCTTTTGTTTTTCTGTTGGTTTTTTTTTTTTTCCCCTTGTGGTTGTTTTTAATTATTTGAGCAACAGGTTTGTCTTTCCGCTGAAGTTTTGCCCTCTTAACTTCACAAGGGCTTCGGGAGGATTCCTCATCTGCTCTCCCATTCCCTGTTTTACACACGCCCTTCCCTTCTCCCTGTCTCCCGGGGGATGTTGCACGTTTCCTCTCTCGCTCTGCATAAATTTGGCAGCAGAATGGAAGAGGACCAAGGTATCTTTCTGATTCTCCTCATTCTTATCACTTTATCTCTCTTTGGAAAGTGTCTTTTCGTTGTGCTATCTGTGTTTTGAACCTCAGCAAGCTGCATTTCCGAGCTAGGATGGTCCAGGGCGCGTTCTATTTACGCGGTGGAGAATTTGAGATGTTGGATAAGGAACAAGGTGCCTCCTCCTCGTCCCCATCCTCTGCCCGAGATGTTGTCTTAAAGAAAAATGCTGGTGACTTTTGATATCACCTTGTACCTCCTGGAGTCKGAAAGTTTTACATCCTTGTTTCTCCATCTCTGCCAACTTTTCCTGAGTGCAGCGAATCTGATGAAAATTTCCTTTATCTTGTGCTGGTTTCTGTGTGTAGATGAAGCACTCCAGATGCTGGAGATCAGGATATGCTGCAGAGGTTATTATTTTTCCTACACAGTGGGAATGGAAAATACAAAGGATAAAGATTTTGAGTTTACCAGAAGCAGAGGAGGTTTTAATCTTCATGCTGGGAAGTATCTCCCTCAACAAAGACTTTGTGGCACAACCTGTTGAATMATTTAAAACACCATTTTCTTATCTTGTGATATCATAGCAGCATTTACTGTGTCATTTGGTCACTGAAATGTGGGAAAAGATTTCTGTCACTCCTGGTTCTTGTTGCATTCTGCAAGGCAGAAATCCTCCTCCTGTGTGGGCTGGTGCTGGCAAAATGACAGTGGGAATCCCACCAGCCCCMAAAGAACATCAGTGCGGAAATGCAGGGCAGAAAGAGCTGTTGGAAAGCAGTGGGTTCAGGAAAATTTTGTGCCAGATGAGGGGCTGGGCTCTGCATCTGTTTCATCCTGAACTAAAGAGGTGCTGACAGCAGTTTTTTAGCTACAACCTCAATTTCCAGCTGCTGTCACCGAGTTGTGGTTTGGCTCATTCCTCCTCTCACTTGACAACGYGGTGGGGAATCTGAGAAACTCTTTCCAAGGATTTTCTAGAGTTTCCCTAAGCTACTGTTGAGGGAAAAAGTTGGCTCCTGCAGCAAGGAAACCTCATTTCCATTCAGAAACTGCCCTGCATGCAGGGGTGGTGGAGCTGAGAGATATTTCAGCTGTATCTCTGTCCTGTTGGGTTTGTGGCATTATCCTGGCACCACAATTCCATCATTTTTTTGTGGAAGGGCTCCGTGGAGCTGCCAGGGGAAGCTGGGCTGTGCACAGGAAGGTTCTGTACTGGAATCACCAGACCAGAATTGCCTCTGGGCCAGGCTGGTGCCGTCACACCCAAAGCTCTGGGTGTCGCTCCTTGGGTGTTCCTGCCTGTCCTGGCCTTCCCAGATAAAACAGGAGTATTGGCCATGAGCAGGTGGAAATCACAAGCTGCTGTTTGGGTTGATTAATTTATGAAGCTTCTAAGTCATTTTCTGTAATAATTACGCAGATTGAAAATGATTAAAATTCATCATCAGCTGCTTCTCATAGTCAGGCTTGTGCTGCTTTATGTGGGAGGTGGAATAATTGATTGTAAGAGCCCTTTTAAAAGCTTTCTGGAAGAGATTAGCAACTGTCATCTTTATTTCTACTATTCTTTCTTTTCTAATATTTGTGTTTCTGGTCCCACTTCTGCATATTTGGACTATGACACCTTGTTGGGAGTGAAATGGGAGATAAACACTGAGCACAAGTGGCTTGTCCCAGGAGCTCCAGACCTCCTTGAACTAATTCTGGAGGCTGGAACTCACTAGTACAGCTTAAATTTGGGCGTGCTGCACGTCATTTTGTGTGGTTGGGCTTTTAATCCCGGATTTTTAAAAWTTTTTTTAAATTCAGAGTTTTGTCACAAAGCAAGAATTAGATGGGTGCTGTCAGTCAGCAGCCTGAGAATAGACACCAAGGAGTCTTCTTATCACAAATTGTGTGAAGTTCCTTTYTGTGGGATGTTGTAAAGGCTTTTTATGGGGAGTTGTGGACTGACCCTTCCCTAGAAGTTCTTCTGTTCCAAAGTGGAACTTGGCTGAAGCGGATCAGCACCTCGCTTGGGGAAAAAAGGAAAATATCCCAAACTTTCTAATTTGTTTCCAACTTGAAAGCAGGACAAAAATAAAATGAGAGTGAGGGTAGGACTTGCATTTTTGTTCTTAATTTCTTGAAATATTAGTAGGTCTGTTGAAATGGGTGTTCTGTACTTGTTGCCATATATCCCTTAGATCTGCACGAAACTTCCCTTTTCTGTCCCAATCACTGGGAATAAATTGGCCTCCTGACCACAGAAAGCTGCWGGAATGTGTGGCAAGAGCCTGGTATGATTCCAGCAGGGTGGCTCAGCTGCTCTCTGTGCCATCTCCGTGGATGGGCGAGCCACCAACTCCAAACCCACTCAGATTCTCCCGCTGAGGTGTCTGGGGACGTGGGAACTTCGGAGCACGCACAAACATCCTGATGGTTTTCCAGKGAGGAGGAGAAGCTCGGAGCAGCTTCTGTTGTGCCACAGTTCGGTACCTGCTGCTGGTTCTGTGTGCTCCAAGGTGAGGTGGATTAYGCAGACTTCCGGAGTTTGGGATTTTTATAGTTGAAAAGAGTATTAGTTGAATAACTCGGTATCAGATGGCACCTGATGGTTATTCAGTCAAGTGGTTTCCTGATGAAATGGGTGACTTTGTGAGTAAAATGATTTTCCTTGCTCCACTGATGAAACTCAAACGCTGAAATTCATGCTGGTGTTCTTYAACAATGGCAAAGAAGTGCACTTGACATATTGAGGTTTCTTGAGAGACTTCTGCTGTTTTTCCATTTTCCTKGTGGCCAGAAGTTTCATTAGAACAGCTGTTTTCTGGCCTGCTTGTTAATCCTTTTTTTATTATTATTTCRTTTTTACTGAGGAAGAAAGGAGTGCAGCAGGAGTGTTAGGGATGCTTCAGCAGCACCAGCACACAGGCTCAGTTGGCTTCAAGCATGGATGAAYGGGCAGGAAGGGCTCTCTTTTATCCAAACAGCTTTGTTTGCATTTCTAGGGCTATTTTCAGCTACTAAAAAAAAAAATTAAACTCTATGCAGGGTTGTAAATCTCTCCTCTGAGCTTTAAGACAAGGAATATTTTCTCTGGATTTTTTTTTTTCTAATGAGGAAAACTTTTCAGTGTCCACATTCACTTTTTTTCGAACACTTCCAAGGATGGTGATTCCACCACTTCCCTGGGCAGCCTGTAAGACCTGGGGTTTCCTTGTTGGAAACAACTCCTTGTTTCAATGTGCCTTGCAGGGCCTTTAGAATCACAGGCAAAAGCCATTTTCTTTGGTGTGATCTGTTGGGCCTTGTTATTCCATCTGCCCCACTCTTTTTGCCCTTTTTGTTTCTTGTTGGTATTGAATAGATTTGGGGGAGTGATTTATTAATTTTCAATATACCAGGGTGCCCCAGACTCCTCTAATTACTTCTGAAAACAATGGAGCAATACAGAATTTGGAGGATATAGCCCAGGTTTCGTTGATCAGTTTGCTCATGAAGAGCTGTGGGGAACATACAAGTATTTTATGCTGCTGTGAAATGAATTGTTGATAGTGCAGGCAGCTCCTGGGGGCATCATCTTTCATCAGGACCACTCTGAGTTGCTCATCTTTGCACCTTAGAATAGCTTGGTTTTTTTAGGAGGGATGGAAATTTTGATTTTGGGCTGTTTTTTTAGTGCAGCATCCACGGCTATCTGTGGTAACCATTAAAGATATGTTTGATTTTTTAAAACCCAACCCCCAAATCCATGAGTGATGTTCATCGGCGTGCAGACCTTTTGTGCTACTGCCAGAGGTGTGCACTGCCTTAACCTTTTCCAGGTGAAATTTGATGACAATCTGGAGTCGTTGTAGGACTCTGTTTTTTTCAGAGCTGGGCTTTCCTCTGCCTGTTTCCATGAAAAGCTGTCATTTCCCTCAGATGAGCGTGGAAGGCTTCCCTCAGCACTCCTGGTATAAAAGAGCTTTCTTCAAAGGCTCACGCATAAAAAAAGCCATTTTCACAATGCTGGGAGGAGAAGGAGTGCAARAGAATCTACAAAAAAAAAAAAAAAARCCCAGATCCCTTTTGAGTGTGTTGGTTCCACGCCACAGCTGAAGTTTGCACTAATTAGGAATCATCTGGAGGCTCCGCGGCAGATTGAGTCTTCGGCTGGAAGTGCTTCCTGACAGGTGGCTGAGCACAAAGCAGCACCACAATTACCTAACACCCTGTTTGATTTGTGTAAACCCTCGTTACTGCTCGCGTTAGTTAATGAACTATGTGCTTTCCCCGGCCTCCCTGCAGAACACGGCGCTGCCTTCCAGAGCTGCCGGCTTTAACCCTTCTCTTCCTCCGAGGTGAGCAAGCAGCGACGTTAGTGAGGAGGTGAAAAGTGGAATTTAAATGCTACAAATTCTCATGTGAGGAAGATCAGAGAATCACTGGGTGTGTTGGGTTGGAAGGGACCTTAAAGCCCATCCAGTGCCACCACCTGCTGTGGGCAGGGACGCCTTCCGCTATCCCAGGCTGCTCCAAGCCCCGTCCAAGCTGGTTGTGGACACTTCCAGGGACAGGGAAGATGCTTTGAAATGTTAATTGTGTAGTCTGGGGCTTATTTTACTATCTAGATTGGTGTGATTTTATGTAGCTCAGTTATGTCTCATTGCAAACTCTTTTGTTGTGGCCTGTTAGAATCAACTGTTTACTTGAATGTCTAACACAAAACTCGAGATGGCCACTTCAAGATTTTCCCTCATATTTTTAAGAAGTCCAGCACAGATTCCACGGTTACTATAACCATTCACAATCAGAAAGAGAAAGATAAGGGTTCTGCTGGCCACAGAGGATTTCCTGAGCTTATCAGAACTTCCTGTATCTCTGCAGGTTTTGTATCAAGTGCCCTCAGGGTTCTGGWCTCTCTGTGTGCTCGGAGTCCCTGTCAGAGTGTGGCTGCTTCAGCCCCACGGGAGGTGTTTCATAAACTGAATTTCTGTGGAGTAGCACAGCTGCAGAATGGTCTGTGACCCGTAGAATCCTCCCTTTCGTGTAGTTCAGACTCTGATGTGGTCACACTCTCCAGCAAACACATACATTGGAATTCTMCTTCCAAGTGAACTTGGCTGTTGGCTGTTTGTTACGGGAAAACCTCTTAGTGAAGCAAATGAAGTCAAAATTGGAATCCACAGGCACGGGGAGAGATCTATTTTGTGCTGTTTGCTTTCCTCACAGACTTATATTAATCAGGCATTATTTCTATTTGGCTCCTTTTGCAAATAACTTGGACCTTACATCTTTCAGAATAAAAGGTTAGAATGACTTCCACAATTCCAGAATTATGACTCATGGCTACAAGTGAGGAACTAATAACACAGAAGGGGTTTTTTTTAAAAGCAGKTATCACTGGCTGGGTTAACCAAACATGCTTGTGTTTTATTTGGGTGGTTTTACAAGGACTCAGGAGTTAAAGGTTTTTTTAAGTTTGCTGGATCAGCTCCTTGGAAGAAGCAGGTTTTAAGAGATTAAATTAAAAGGATACTYCCCCAAATAATATTAACTAATTTTATAGTTTTATTCTGTGCATCATAGATATTAGCAGATGTCCAGGGCACACTCAGAATCACAGACTGGTTTGGGTTGGAAGGACCTTAAACCCCATCCATCTCCACCCCCTGCCATGGGCGGGGACACCTTCCACTACCCCAGGCTGCTCCAAGCCCTGTCCAACCTGGCCTTGGACACCTCCAGGGATGGGGCAGCCACAGGTTCTCTGGGCACCCTGTGCCCGAAAGGATTTCTTCCTAATATCTCATTTAAACCTTCCCTCCTTCCCACAGAAAGATGTGCAGGGAAAGAGGTGAAACCCTGGAGTCACGGAAATCCCATTTTAGTAAACATCATCATCCCTAATGGATGTCAAGCATCGATAATCCACGGAAAACAAGTGGCTTCCCCTTGTCATCCTCTTGACAGGAGTGTTCTTGTTGGGAACCTTTTGGCTCCCTGTGATTGCCTTCAGGGAAAGGTTTTGGGGGCTCTGATCCCAGGGGGAGTTTGGGGGGACCTGATCGAGGCTGAGCTTGAAGCAAAGCAMTGGAGCTGAGAGAGCCCAAAGGAGCATGGAACTGGTCTCTTCAGGATGATAAAGCCCATGGGGATGTTGGTTGTCTTTGGGGGATTTTTAACAAATCTGGGTGATTTTAGTCAGGGATGGTGTGTGACAGAGCAGCAGAAAGGGATGGGATGGGCTAACTCTGCTGAGCTAGTGTCTGTATTCCAGGCGTGCCCCTCACCCAGCCGGGTCTCAGGTGTGTTTTCCTCATGCATTCCAGTGATTCTGGCAAAGTTTCCCTCCATGTCTTAAGGCCAGAGCAGAACCACTGGAGCTGTGAGATGTGAGCAGGCCCAGGGTGTCCCTGAGCTGCCAGAGGGACGTGTGTGTGTGTGTGTGTGTGTGTGTGTGTGTGTGTGGAGGGCCCTGATCTGTGCATCTGCTCAGCAATATTGGCTGAGCCACCCCTGTGAGTCAGGGCCATTACTCATCCTGCACACAGGTCCATTTATAGACCTCTGCCAGATTGGAACCTGACAGTGTGGTGGGATGAGCAGCCTCTCAGATCCTGCCTGGAACACTCAYTGGTAAAAAAAGGCTTTGGCATCTCAAACTATTTTCCCGATCTGAATCAGTCGCATGCCTAAAGCGAAAAGGTATTTTACAGTGTTAAATTAATGAAGTTGCATTTTAAACGCAAGCGGAGATGCCTCTATCCGTATTTCCCACAAAGCTGGTTTATTTTAGGGCAACAAATGCTCATAGGTGTGTGGATACAGAGCTCAGATTCTCAATCAGCCTTTCCTGTGCCTGTTGCAGAGGAGGCTGAATGAATTCGCAGAAAGCCGATCCCTTCCAGGAGGATTTTTTTTTTTTTTCCTGATGAGTTGTATTGTGGAGGAAATTGCTCTTTGATTTTTTGCCCTCTTCAGCAGCTGCTCTTACACTGAAGCACTGCCTGCTCGAGTGCCAACACCAGCTCGAGCTCAGGTTCGAGTGCAGCTCTGCTGTTCGTCAGGCTCAGCTCATCCGCGTCTCGCACGGAGCCTCATCCAGTGCCCGCCGGAGCCAGTGGGAAAATTCTCTTTGACCCGGGCAGGCTCCATGACAACTCAAGCCTGGGTTTCGTGACTAAAACAATTTCTAAAATCCCCAGTGGACGTGAAAACGGTGTGGGAATTACACAGCTGGCAGATCTGCTTGCGTTGGCTTCCGCAGAACAAATGGATGATTTTCAAGAACAGGGAGGTTTAAGTGCTGGCAGTGTTTGCTGTCACTTTGGAATTCACACTGTCAGCTGCTCACATTGGGTTTTATTTAAAAAAAAACCATGAAAAGGTGAGGCTTTCTTGTGCCAGCTGGAATGGGATATAACTTGTGTGATCAGGAAAAAGAAATGACACTGGCAAAACGAGAGGCGTTTTTATACTGTGCAAATGGATCAGCAGAAGGTGGGGATTTATTTTTTTTCCCCCGTGCCTTGTTGCTTATTCCTGCTGATGTGAGCTTTGTGTCGGGAGCAGCTGAGGGGCTGGGAATGCAGGGCACAGGGGGAAATTTCCTGAGCACGGGATGCACGGGAGCTGAGCCGTGGCAGGAGGATCAGCACAGGGTCAGTGATCACAACCTCCCCTCCGTGGTGGCTGAGCATTCCGAGGGCTGGCTCCTGTTGAATCTGGAAAACATGAAAAGAAATGCCAGGACAAAATGTTAGCTGTGCTCTGCACGTTGCACAGGGCTCGTGGTACTAGGATGGAGTGTCCAAAACATAATGAAATGAAAAAGTCCCATCCTGTGATGTGCCAGGAAGGTAAAAGCATTCAAAACATAAAAAAAGATGATGATACTGGAAAGTACCTGAAGAGAGCCAACAAGAAAGATGGAGAGAGCCTTTACAAGGGCAAGGAGTGGCAGAAATATTTAGTTATTAAATGTAAAGAAAATATTTGTGAAAAGCAGCGTATTTCACATGCTTCAGTGTTTCTGCAACACAGTTTTGGGGTTTGTTTCTTCTTTAAAGTTGTGGTTTGGTGAAAACACGATTCTGTACCAGGTTTTATGATTCTATATTGTAAAACCATGCAGTGTGTGGACAATTGATACGAATCTTGATTTTGCTGCCCTGCCAGCATAGAATGCTTGTTCAGAAGAAGTTCTTAATAGGACAAAAACTACCAGTTCTTGCAAAAAAAAATAACTTTGGTAGAGTTTTCATGCAGAGGCCAGAAGCAGGAAGGCAGTGACTGCAGGAATAACATGTTTTATTCAGTTTGTCTTCATCTGCCATCTGAGACGCTGGGGAAGGGAGTCAGAGTTGGTGTTTGGAGCTTTGGTTAAGAGATCGCTGTTATCAGAAGCTCACACCTTTAGCTCAGAAGTGAATGCAATCAGGATGCAAAGGTGCTGCTGCTGCAGTGTCCTGACACTGGCCAGGCTCTGGAATCAGGGAAACATGTGACAGGCAAAGCTTTGGCGTGGAAAAAAACCTTCTTGCTCCAGGCAGAGGGCAAAATAAATCCGGATATCAGACACTCTGAGGCAGATTATTGGACTCTCACGATAGAGTCATCAAAGACAAATTTAGTAGTGAATGCTCCTGCTTTCAGTAAGGTCTGAACGAGGCATCCCAAGGTGTTTTCTGGGAAAATACCTGACCAGTGGAGTGCAAGAGAGAGGGAAGGAGCCAACCTCTGTGCAATGAGCAGTTTGTAATGTGGATTAATGATTCAGTGAGCCCTTAATGTAGTGAGAGGTGGGAAGCAGCTCTGCATCCAGCTCTGGAAAACTCGCCTTAAGACTATTCCAGTGCTGTATGGAGTAAACATGTAGTGAATGCTTCGTGCTGGGGGGTGTGAGGAGTCCTGCTGGGTATTTAACACAGGGCATGGTGCTGCTTTCAGACTAATGGATGAGATATTCCAGGAAGTGTTGGCAGGAGTAGAGTAAAAAGACATGAAGGAAAACTGTAGATAGGAACTGGTTTTTGTTTTGATTGGTTGGGTTTCTTAAAGTTTTGGTTTTAGTTGGTTTTTTTTATGTTTTATTCTTATTGGTTTGGGGTATTTTTGGTCTTTTATATCTTGTGATTTTCTTCAGAACAGCTTTGATAGAATCCCAGACTGGTTTGGGTTGGAAGGGACCTGAAAGCCCATCTCATTCCACCCCCTTCCACTATCCCAGGTTGCTCCAGGTCCCGTCCAGCCTGGCCTTGGACAATTCCAGGGATGAGAGAACACCTCTTTGATAATCTGGCCCTTATAAAAACATTGGATTCCCCAGCTCCTGGGCAGGGATATATCCTGCTGAACCAGCAAGTGCTCCTGCAGGAACATCTTCATTCTGCCACCCAAAGCACTCAGGAATAATGGGAAATGCATCCTACAGTCTGTGTATTCATGGCAGTCACAAGGATTATCTTCCATTCCCACCCTGCCCAGTGCTACATTTTGCTGGGTTTGTGGGTAAACGATACAAGAAATGTGGATGTGCTAATTCTGAGTTACTGACAGGGTTAACACACTTCGGCAGCAAGCAGATCTGGTCTTTTCCCAGGAAAGGCAGGAGGTAGGTAACACTGGATGATCCCAGATATCAGTGCAATTTTTGTGTTCTGTGGCTGTGCCAGGATAAGCCAGATGTCAGGGACAGCTCACACCTTACTCCAGAGGGAGTAAAGCTGGTGTAGTTCAGCTGTGTTTAGCTGGGAATGTTCCGTGCCCCCCAGAACTGTGAAATTCCTGTAAATCGATGGGAATCCGCCAAGCAGACGGAGTGAAGGGATGGAATTCCTCATTAAATATCAATGGCAAACTGGAATTGGAGCAAATGTGCTGACAGACTTTGGGGATGGGTTAGACACCTTTAATAGTTTTAAGAGATTAATTCTAAGAATTTCCGCCTTTGGTGCCTCAGTTCTTCACTTATTTTGTTTCCTTTACACTAAACTTTTATATATTTATTTATTTTATATATTGATGGATTTGAAATTTGAAATTTGATAATGAGCTTGATAATGACTCCTCAATTGGAACTTTGGCATGCCAGATGAGCAAATGAGTGAATCTTGCACGCCTGACACCTTGAAAAAATTAATGTTTATCAAGATTGGCTTCTTAACCCTAAATGTCACAATTTTCAGGCTCATTCCTTGTAGTTGTTTCTGTGCATATTCCCAAAGGATTGTCCAATAATTTTCACTAATCACTGATGGGTCAGCTCCTGCTCCTCCTCAAGGTTGTGTGTTTAAATTGCTTAATATTTGAAATAAAAACAAGTCCAGAGCTTGCAGCTGAGTGTCTGTGCTTGGAGAACATCATGGGAAGGTGTCTGAGACGGTGGAGCACCACCTGCCAAACTCTGAATTTTGGATTCTTTTCAATTAATCTACAGCTCCACGGCCACATTTCCTTCTCATGATCCAGCTGCAAAGGGCGAATATCCCACTCTTTATGGAAGTGATCTTTGACAGGAATTAATATTAATCAATGAAGGATAAATTCGGAGAGTTCAGTGTCTTTTATCCCCCGTGCAGATTGGGGTGAGCAGAGTTTTGCCTGCTTGACTCGCTCTGAAATCGTTTGGGATCTGTAAATTCAGCTGTAATCTTCCTGTGGGGAGATGTTAACTGTTCATATCCAAAGCCTATTAAAAAGGGATTTCACATCTTTGGAATTTATTATCGAACCTCAAAGATGTGAGAGCCATTTTTAATAGGTTTTGAACGTTATAGGCTCTCTGCAAGGAAATAATATTGTGGATGTGGTTTAAAGCTTGTGCAGTACATTTTTTTTTCCCCCTTTCGTGACAGTTATTTTAAAGTAGTGATTTAGTTGTTTGAGGAGGTTTTTTGTGTTCTCCTTCCCTCTCTCCCCCCCCTTTTTTCCCCCTAGTGAACAGATTTTTACGTAACAAAAATTTCATAAGCACTTGGGATCGTGGAAATCACCTAATTCATTGGAGAGAGCTGCCATTTCCATAAAAATAACATTTTCCCCCCCCCGCCAGTCCCATGAGTATTCAGTGGCATTGGCGTTTTCCTTGCTGCGCCTTCATAATAAATTCTGTAATATCAGTAATGTACTCGGAGATACAGTAAATATACTTATTATAGCAACTGCAACGATGCTTCATCCAGCTCCAGTAATTAGCCATGCTAATTAGGGTTGGGATGTGGGCTGGGAGATGGCGTGCTGCATTAAAACTGGAGAAATTAAAACAGAGCCATTTGATGGAACTATTACGCTCTTGTGGGGCCTGCAGATCTTAGTGAAGCATTAGCTAATTAAAAACACCAGGCTAGCTCCTGAATAAACTATTAAAGCTAAAGGTTACTTTCACACTTGAGTGGTAGATGTCAAAATGCATTTTTTTATTTTTTTTTTGGCCTTATTCGTGGCCCTTGTGGAATATAGATTTAAAAATGCTGAGCACAAAAGTTCCTCGGTTTCATAATGGCATTTCTCGGGATCCACGATGGTTAAAGTGTTTTGAAAAGACTTTTTCCGTGTGGTCACTTTTCAGCTTTTTTTTACCCAAAAGGGCTCCAAGAGAGCTGGAGAAGGACTTTGGACAAGGCTTGGAGTGACAGGACATGAGGAATGGCTTCCCACTGCCAGAGGGCACGGTTGGATGGGATATTGGGAGGGAATTCTTTCCTGTGAGGCCCTGGCACAGATTGCCCAGAGAAGCTGTGGCTGCCCCATCCCTGGGAGTGTCCAAGGCCAGGTTGGACGGGGCTTGGAGCAGCCTGGGATAGTGGAAGGAAGATCCTGGGAAGTGGATCTCAGCTCTGGAAGCAGGGCTGCCATCCCTATGCTTGGTCTCGAGAAACCTCTCTGAGGTATTCCTGGGGTTGTGCTGCTCTGCAGAGCTCTCTCCTGAGCCCTCCTGAATCCTGAATCACTTATCCTCTATTACTGGGTAAATCCTTTCCTCAGCAACAGGAGCAAGCAAAGAAATCCAGGTCTTTGCAGGGGATTTTGGAAGCCACGGTGACATCGGCTCTTAGGAGAGAGGGTGGAGATGTGGAAGCTGCAGTGTTTGACAACTCATTCCAGAGCAGAATTCTTGTAAGAATCTTCTTTACAAGGAAATACATCAGTGCTGGGGCTGTGTCTCTCACATCCAGTCCAAAAGCATCAGGTTGAAGTGACAAAGTGTACTTACAACAGATTTTTTTTTTTCACTGTCATCATGAATTTAAAAAAAAAGACAAAAAAAATGCCAGAATGAGGTCTCTGCTTCCTGGAAGTCCATTGCACCGGAAAAAGTTGTGGATTCCCCATCCGTGGAAGTGTTCAAGGCCAGCTTGGGGCTTGGAGCAGCCTGGGATAGTGGAAGGTGTCCCTGCCCATGGCAAGGGTGGCACTGGATGACTTTATGGTCCCTTCCAACCCAAACCATTGTGGSATTCTGGGATTCCTGCTTGTGGCCTGAGGGATGAGAGAGGCTTTTCCCCTGTGTAATCAGCAGGAAGCAATCCAATCCCACCCTGAAAGCCTGGAGTTTGCCTCTGTTGGAGCAATACAAGGGCTCATCCGTTCCAGGTTTGGGAATTCTCAGGGCTGTGTGACTCAGGCGTGTCTCAGACCTCCTCAAAATGATCACCACTCTCATCCTGATTTATCTGCACAAGTTCCATGGCTTTATTGTTCACGTGGTGGAGAAATCTGTTCCTGCAATCTGGATAATCCTTCAGCTCTTGCTTCCAGTTTTCCTGGGGAATAATTTTCCAAGGGAGAACAATGAGGCTGAGTGAGTAGGAGGGGCAGAGTGAAGGCTGTGCAGGTAGGGGAGGTATTTCCTTGCCAAATTGTCTTTCATGGCTTCAAGATTCTTCCACCTTTTTCAAAAGGACAAGGATCTCTCTTAAAGAAAAGGAGAAGGGACTTTGCTTTTGGAAGGGGAAAAAGTAACAATTRAAAGTGTTAAGGATGAGGTGTTCTGCAGGAACAGAGATGAGAGCAGAAACGGCTGGAGATAGATTTTGGAGAAGAGAAAACTTTGTGTTACCAAAAAGACTTTCCAAAAACTTCCTCTTGCATCATTCCTGTGAATATTCTCCTTAAAAAATGCATATTGCAGTTTATTTACATTTAAAATAGTGTAATTAACAGAGATGCTACATCCACATTGCCAAAAAGTGCTTTGTTTAATTTTGTTTAATTAATCTTAATACTTTTTAACGTCCTTTCCAGGTGCCTCCCATGCAGAAGCTGCAGCTCCCCATTAATCAGCTTTGCAACTTCCAAGGTTTCACCGTGCAAGGCTTGATTTTCTCTGACCATAATTATTTTCTGATAGAACTGGAAAACTGGCAGGAGATCAAACTTGTTCTTGGAATGTTTCACAGGGAAGTTGGAAAGTGCATAGAGAGAGCCAGGGCAGCTTCAGCCACCTCACAAGGTACTTCTGCCTGCTCAGCACTGGACACAGCAGGACATGATTTTCCATCCTTCCAAAAATGCATGGGAAGAGGTTTTTGCAAGCCTTGTGTGCTGCTGATACAATATTCAGAAAGCTGATAACTTATGCCTGGAGAAAAAGCGTTTCCATTGTGAGATCTCATACAAAGAGCAGGAATTTCAGTGGTCTCAAGGACGATTTCTGTGTTAGGCGTGTGCTTTTCAAATCGTGTTTATAGAAGGAGCACTCCCAGGAAGGATATCAATGATTGATGAGATGAATCCACCAATTCTGTTAAAACAACAGGTGGAATTTCTGCGGAAAATAATCTGAGGGGTTTGAATGGAGTATGTGGTTTGGGAAACTTTCAGGAGGAATTGCTGAAGAGGCACAAACATGGTATTATTTAGGGTGGGTTTTGATTATTTCCAGCCAAATCTTGAAGAGAAAAGCAAAACCTCCTGTCTGTGGGGGCTTCTGTCTGCAGGTCAGCCAGGATCTCATGAGGGAAAGAGGTGGAGACATGAACAAAAATGGTTAAAAAAAGGAGATAGTGAAAAAAATGTAATAAATCTATAACAGAACTGATTAAGTGGGTCAGTGTTATTGTCGAGCTCCAAGCTRGTTGCTTTATTTTCCTTTGCCTCTTTTGTTGTTGTTTGTTTGTTTGTTTGTTTGTTTGAGGAGATAAGAAAGCAAAGGCTGTTTGAGGAGGGGAAGCATTTTTTTGTTTGAAAAAGAGAAATGGTGTAAGAATACAGATCTGAAGTGCAGTTCTCCTCCCACTGTGCTCGAATTGGAATTTTGTAGTGGGTTTCTACAAGGATCAGTATTTTTTTAGTAATTCCCTGTTGTCATCCTCATGTTGAGCAAATGAATGCTAAGGAAAAAAACCCAAGAAACTTTAATTTAGGATTTGAGCCACAAAGCTTTAACAGGCCTGTAACTCTTTTAGGAAAGCTCATGATCCTTTTTCAAGCTGGTCGTTGTAAAACATCCTAAAATTAGCAAAAAAAATTTAAAATATGGTGGCTGACTCAGCATTATGAAGCAGAAACTTCTTTGCTGTCATCTGAGTGGTTCTTTCAAGACAAATCACTTCAGTGATGTGAATTAACTCTCTGTTCCAGAAGTGGATATAGGATGGCAAATACAGAATGCTGGAATGTGTCACTCTAATTTAATTATGAGATGCTCAAGGATGAGATTCTGTGAGTGTGCTGCTCTAAAAACCTCAAAACCAAAATTCCAGCAAACTAAAAGACTCCCCAAGCCACAGCACAAAGGGTTTTGTTAGAGGTGTGTGAGTGAATATTTTGTTTGCCATTTAGGGATCTGAGGATCTTTAGGATCAAAGTCAGCTTGTAGCAAAGTGCAGGTGATAATGTAGAAAAATTATTAAACCAAACAAAACCTTCCAGGGCTTTTCTCCCCTCCTTGCTTCTGTTTGTTTTTATGCAGCTGCCAGGTTTTGTGGCAGTTTGAATTCCAACCCATCATCCGGGTACGGAAAAGGAGGAGAAATCTGGCAGGGGTGGAGAAGAACTGGTAGCCAGATGGTGGGGAACATAAAGCTACAGAACACAAGCAAAGAGAGAGCTTAAAAGAGATTATATCTAAGTCCATAAACAAATTGGCAAAGGAAAATAGAGTGACTTTTCTTCAAAGGTGGACGTGGCTTAAAAACCTCATTTTGTCTGTCTTTTTAAAGGCAAGCATCAAAGGACATCACTCAATCTGAATTTCCAGAGGTGAATGAGTATCAATAGTGGAAACAGAAAAAAGATAATGGTGGGAAAGGGAATCCAAAATAAAAATAGCACAAAATTATGGCAATATCTGGAAACATTTTGTAATATTTTGGTGGATTCAGTGAGTTGAAGGAAAGATGAGGGGTCTGCAGTCAGCAGGTGAGAGAGGAGCACGCTGAGGATGTTCCAAGGAACACGAAACTTTCCATCTTGAGTTGGGAAGGCTCCAGCACCGAGAGGCTGAGGAAGAGGATTCTCTTCAAAGCTGTGAATGCCTAAACATCCAGTAATTTATTCAGAACTGGTCATTTCTGGTGGAGCCAAAACTTTCTAAAACAAACCCCCAACAAGAAGTGCCAGGTGCTAAGTCCTTTACCTGAATGCTACAAAATTATCCCAGGATTGTGTAATTACCACATGGCTGATGCTTATGGGAAGGAGTGGAACTCTTTGATTAGATAAATAATTAGTTTTAGGATAAAAGACAGCTATTTTGGAGTGAAAGCAGGTCATGGTGGAAGAAATTAAGTGAGTAGTTCTGGAAGTAATTGTGTAATAGAGGTAGAATAGTGGCTGGAATTTGGGAAGTTTATTCCTTCTAAAACACTCAGTGTTGGACTGAGGGAAAAGGAGGGGGAAGTGGGCAGGAGACTGGAGTGCAAATGTCGGGGAACACAGGGATTTGTTCAGACGTGGGAATTCGCCATCAGAGGAAAGATGAGGAAATACTAAGAACAATCCAGAGAGCAAAGGGAAATGATGCTGCTTTAAAAGCCAAACCAACCAACCAGGTGGAATTTTGCAGGCCAGGTGGGATATGAAGGCTCTGCCAAAAAAAAACCCAATCCAACCTGCTCATATGGAAAAATCAGTCCTAAGAAAGCATTCAACTGAYGTGAGAGTAAAAGGAATGTGTCAGCAATTGGTTAAAATGGGAATGTTCCCRTGGAGTTCAAGGCATGCTGGTATTAAATACCAATTCTAGACTGATCATTAAGTGCAGAATATAACACTGACTTTGTAGGTAGGGCATAAAATACCTACTTTGATTTACTCATCAGAATTGTGATCTGACAGATTAAAGTGGAGTGATAAGAAGATTGCTCTTTTTTTCCAAGGCAACATCTCTGCTTCCTATAAAAAGCTCGAAGCCAACCTTATTTGCCGAGTGTAATTCCCAGTATAAAGTGTGGGGGTCGATAATGGAGCGTGAAGGAGGTGCAGGATTGAATACTGTAAATATTAAATGGGATTTAAAAATAATAGAAGGGTTATGTAACCTGGAAAMAGCAAATTAAACTTCTTGGGGAGCGATCAGAACCCACGGGGTTAAACCCTGATGGAGTTTGGGAAGTGAAAAGGGACCTAAGGAGTCCAAACTGTCCAAGTGTTCCGTTTGGAGTTCGGATCAATGTATTACTGGAATGAGGAAAGCTGTGTGTGTATGTGAATTGGCTTGCTCAGGCCCCACAAAATATAATTTTTGGGAGGCAGCAGACCGGAAAATTGGAAAATTGATGTTGCAACTTTGTTCGAGGAACGCAAACTTGTGCGAGGAAATTCAGTGTTTCTGTGGGGCTGCTTTGGGACAGAGAACTAAGGACCTGCACCTCTTTTATTGGGAGAATAAGCAGAACTTCTTGGGCCAAATCAAAGGAAGAGGCTGTGGTTGTCCCTGCTGTGCTCACAGAGTTTTTTTGGGAATAATCTGGTTCAGCTTCCAGGCAAATCAGGAGAAATTTAACTCCTTCATACCCTAAATAAAAGGTGGGTGTGCACATGTTTACATTGCCTTCAGTTTCCAGCAGGTCTGATGTGATCGGGTAGGCTCTCCTAATAAATTCATCTTAAAGACTTAGCTTAATAAGGAACAGTTATTATATTGGGAATATAATTAGGGATTTTAGGAAAAGAAATCTTCCCTGTGAGGGTGGKGAGGCCCTGGCACAGGTTGCCCAGAGAAGCTGTGGCTGCTCCATCCCTGGGAGYGTCCAAGGCCAGGTTGGATGGAATTGAGTCCAGGTATTCCAGGGTGAGAGCTGTAACTCAAATTAAGATAGAAAATACCTACAGCACTTTCGAAATAAAAACATTGTAAGTTCTTTCGAGGTCTAACTCGAGTGCACAGCTGGGTTTCTGCCCCTCTTCTCTGAGTTGGGATCATGTACCTGCATCATTCCTCAGCTTTCCTTGCCTTCTGTACACAAACGTGGCTCATCCCAGCAAAAATCCTGCCTTTTAAAGAAAATCCATGGAATTTCATCCACTAGCACTGTGGATATTTAGGAATTAGTAGGGTAGTTATTCAAACTTGAGATACATACATAAGGAAAAAATTTAAGAGTTTAAAAAAAAATAAATCCCCAAGCTGGATCGTGTTTTGTTAAACTAATGCTTTATTAGTGACACATTACAGGAAGTTCATTTGTTTAAAATGCAGTTATTAAGTTTGACTCCGTGTCATGAAAAATAGATTAATAGCTGTGCCTTAAAGCAGCTTGAAAAAAATATGTTAGTCTTGTCACTTCCTCCTCCCCCTCACATTGTAATGTTTTAGTGTGTCTGCTGTGAATATYTTCCTTCTGTTTATTTAGAATAATTTTATATGATACAGCAGCCAGCTACTCTGTCTCTGTATTTTAAAACTTCCTTTTGAATTTCCAAGGTACATCCCTGGCTTTCCTCTCTCTCCAGCTGCACAGTCACTGGGAAATGTCTGTGCTCGATGTAGCTTCATGGGGAGGTAACTTTGTCCTGTGAAAAATGTGCTCTAATTCCCACCACGAGCCATTATCCAGGAGAGGGGGGGGACTGCACAACCTCCTTTTCCCTTCAGGATGGTCTCCAAGGCAGAATTCCATCCTGTTTCCTGTAAGCGTGGAGCTGAAAAATGGGGGAAAAGACAATATTTTAATGCAAACTCCCCTGTGGTTACAGTGGTGGTGCCTGGTAACACCTTGAGGGCCTTAATGCGGCTCTGAGAGTTCCCAGCAGTTCCTGACATGATAAATTAAAATAACACATCAAAGCAGGCAGGTAGATCTGTTTTATTTCTCCAAGTTTTCCCTCACCGAGCAGTCCAGCATTCCAAATGACAGATGGGTGGAAGATATCAGTAAATCATGTGAGGCTGTGCATGAGCAGATCTGTAAGTCCCTGGTTTATATTTGGACGTTTCCATTAGCATTTCCCTCACATAACTGTCAGGCTGTACCCATCTGGAACTAATTTGAAAAGCAGAGGTTAATGGTCACAAAAGATGCCTTTGTACCAATTAACTGGAATATTTATAAGTTCTGTCTCTGTGTGAGCTTCGATTATAAATATTATTTTCACTTATCTGGCGCTGACAATAATAGTGATGTTTTAGCCATTAAATTATTAGCRTCATTTACATACCAGATCCGTAGACAATCAGAATTCGGGAAGATTGCTGTTTGTCAAAGGATGCCTGTTCTCTAAAGCATGTCCTTTGAAACTTGTAAGGAAAAATACAGATTATTTGAGGCACATCAAAGCTGTTGTAATCTCTGYGTATGGGGATTTACTCTCCTTTAAAGTTCCTGCAGTGGAACTCCCTGACTTTGTTGGGATCTCGGACTGTTTGGATGTTTGTAACAACAAAACCATGAATCATTCTCCTTCCATTTGCTCTTTTTTCAAGTTTCATTTGCAAGATCTAAAGCAGCAAATTAATTGGGCGTAGGGATTGATTTAAAAGTCAATGTCATGGTGACAACTGGCAATTTGTAAAACTTTCCCGAGTGTCCTATTGCTGAAAGTTGGGAAGCTTTTCCTCCTATGTCAYGATAAAGAAATGAATTGAGAGCGATGAGAGAGAAAATTTCCTCTCCTGTCTTCAAGACCTGCTTTGCTTTACCCAAATTTGCTTTTCTGCAGCAATAAATGGAACCACACATGTGGAATTTTGCATTTTTCCCTCTTCAGACTGTCCAGGAAAGGAGGGGTTTGCTTCATCCCTGAAACATGTTAATAGAAAATCCTGATTTCAGAGTGYTTACTGAATTAAAGAAATCCAAATAAATGGGTTGTTAGGACACTTTTGGGGGAGYTCTTAATCCCAGGAAAAATCCTTCAGGTGGGTGTTGATATTCTCACTCYACCTTGTTGGTAAAATGATGCTTAAATCTCTTCTGTTTCTACTACAAACAAAACATTTAATTGTGTTCCAGGAGGAAAATATCCTCTGGATGTGTTGCTTTTCATTCTCTTCGAGTGTAAAYGAGATGTACCAAACTGGGAGAAGGTGTATCTTCATTTTTAAACCAAATGTTTGGGATTTGATGGAGTTAAATGCTTTGGGARATGCAAGAGGTGCGTTTTATTCCAAATTATCCCAGTTTGAGGTACTTCTCATGCCTTGTCTTTGCGCTGTTGACTGCCAAGATGCATTAGCATAATTATCAGATTYRTGGAATYGTTTAGGTTGGAAAAGATCCTTAAGATCGAGTCCAGCCATAACCTGAGGCTGCCAAGTCCAGCACTAAACCAYGTCCCCAAGTGCCACATTAAGTGTGGCCATTAATAATGTAAATACTCTCATCACTTCTGACGCAGAATTGCGAAAGTTTTGCATTTTTCCCCAAATTAGGAACATCTCAGGTTCRGGTTATTTGGGGTTTCTTTCAGTATCAGTTTTTATAAGGGATTTTTGGGTGTCATTTTAATGTTAGAATGACTTAGAAAATTGACTTTGTTAAAATGCACATTTTTGAAATAAAGAGCAGGCAGCAAAGCAAGTCTGACCAGTAACAAAGACAAGCTTAAAATTTCGTGTAAGACAAAAATAYCATGACTAGGATGGGTTTTCACAATCATTCTCATGCACAGCACTGGCTGGGTCACTTGAAGACATTCCATTGACTTTCGTGGGAGACATGATTAGGGATGAAGGATTCTAAACATTTTTATTTAATTTCTAAATATTGCAAGATATTCTGGATATCCGTATTTTATTTTTTTATTATGTTGGCTTTTCCAGGCTCATTGGAACTTAGAAGTCTGGGGTAGGAAATTGTCAATTCCATTGACTTTCATGGGAGACATKATTATGTATGAAGGATTCTAAACATTTTTATTTAATTTCTAAATACTATAAGATATTCTAAATATCTGTATTTTTAAAATTTTTTTCTTTTTTTTTTTTTTATTATGTTGGCTTTTCCAGGCTCATTGGAACTTAGAAGTCTGTGGTAGGAATTCGTTGTTCTCAGTCTTTGGCTCGGTCTTGATCCTCTAAAGATGATTATTGTTGTTAACAATCGTCTGCTTTTGAAATAGTTGTTCTTGCTGACAAGAATCCAGTACAGCAGCATCATGTTTGTGTACAGGTGGAGCATAATAGACTTGACTTGAAGGTTTTGTGACAATGCAAGTAGAAAATCATCATTTACCGGGAGGGGGTGGGAGTATTTCTGAAGGTTCAAAGCCCGTCATTTGTCCGTCAGYGTCTCCTCCTGTCTCCATCTGTGCCACAAAACAAGGGAAGCTTCTGATGATCCCTTTGTTGCTGTAATTGTGCCTCGTGGCAGGTGACACCTCTGCCTGTTACTTGCACTTAGGTGGTGACTTCCACTTGGATCAGGAGGAAAACAAAATCGGGTAAGAATTTGTTGGTTTTTCCGTGTGCTGTCGTTTCTCCTTCKGGGAGAGAAGCTTGTAATTGCTAAAATATTTGGCTTTAAGGATGTTTATTCATGATCCTGCATTATGGTGGTGCACACTGTCCCCTTGCTGCTTGTGCCCATGAATAGCACTTAATTCCTTAGGAAAATCAATGTAGCACCTACCAGGACTTTGCTCTTCCTCACATTTACACACTTTTTCCCCCGAACTCCAAAAATGCAACTTGAGAACTCTAAAAAAAATGTTACCAGTCACAAAACTGTTAATTCACTCTGTGTTACATTTTGATTTGCTGAAGAGAATATGGGGTGGGGGAAAGCATTAGGTATCAGGTAATCATGGACTTTTTAAGSTTGGAAAAGACCTTTAGGATCAAGTCCAACATCAACCATGTTCACCACTAATCCGTGTCCTCAAGTGCCATTTTTGAACAGTTTTAAATACCCTACTAGAGACCCTTGATGCAGATATTCCTTATTTTACGGTTTTCAGTGCTTTTTTCCTTAACCTAAAACCAAGACCCAGCGCCGGGGCGAAGAGCGGAGTTTTGACACGGAATTTGCTTCCTGCTCTCCTGCTTTTCCTCCCCCCACGGAGCAGCTGGGGAGAGCAGCAGGGAATGAAGAGGGTGGGTGGTGCAGGGAGCAGAAGGGAAGGGACTCCACGCAGAGCTCCGAGCTGTGTGCAGCATCCAGCAGCTTCTGCTGGGCTATGGATCCTATTTTTAACTCGGGAATATCGCACTGAAATACGTTTAATTCATCAAAAAAAAAAGGAAACAACCCCTTTTTTTTTTCTTTTAAGCTCTGTGTCCCAGGTAGGATTCAGACAGGCCCTAGGGATGGAGGTATTTTGCCATTGGAAGCGGCAGCTGGAATGCAGTGACCTCAAGGAACCTCCTCCCTTCCCGTAAAAAGCATTTGCAACAAACACAAAAAGCCACCTCAGCGGTTTCTCCTCTTTATCTAAACTGTTCCATCATCCCCAGAAGGAGTAATTTTTTTTTTTTTTTTGTAATTCCGTGCAGCTGCTGTGATATTCCAAGGAAATATCCGTGGAACAAGCCATTAGCATTTGTAAGAGTGGCCATTGACTTCAGCAGGAGTTGTAAAGCAGGCTCTTGGTGCTTTATGTAGGTAATCATGAGGCTGTTGGAGGGCAGAAACGTGTACAGAAATGCGAGGAATATTCGGGTTTATGGTCGTGGCAGCTAAGTATTGAGGAGTTATTTTCTTCAGAAGTGGCAAAATCGAAGAGGTCTTGTAGGATGTCACCGTTCTGGGTGTTTGGAGAAAAACGGGGGGGGGTTAAAGTGGAAAATGGATTTGTCTTTAAAAAGATTTTTGGCTGAGTGATCAGTTTATACAGGGAGTTGTACCCTATGGATATCATTTATCTTCCTGGTGGAACTCGCAGATACATTTTGGAACCTCATTCCTGTTTTAGCTGAACTCCACAAGCTGCCCAAATCTTGCTTGTGATGCCGAAGGTTTGACACTCGACGAGGTTCATCAAAACTTTGCGTTCCCATTGGTGTCGCTGCCCAGTGTCTGCTGTCACCCTCACCTGGGGCTGGGCAGCTCCCGCTTGGAGCAACCCCCAGCCTGCTTAGGGAGGGTGATGGATTCCTTCTGCTCAGAGAACTCCTCCAGCAGATGGGAAAGATGAATGGGATTAGTCACTCCAAATAAAGAGCCCTAATGAGTCGAGGGTTTTTATTTTCACAGGCGCGAATGGAACGCCACCAGTTGTAGAATTCAGAGCGCTGTCAGCTCAGGAAGAACAAACTGAGGCTGTAATTTTGCTGGAGAGACAGCGAAAAGAAGCATTGATTAAAATAATACTCCGGGGATCCTGGTGTTCCTGCTGCAGGTCAGAGAGAGACAGAGCCCTCTGAGTCAGTATCAGAGAATCCCACAATGGTTTGGGATGGAAGGGACCTTAAAACCCATCCAGTGCCGCCTCTGCCATGGACAGGGACACCTTCCTCTATCCCAAGTAGCTCCAAGCCTCGTCCAACCTGGCCTTGGACACTTCCAGGGATCCAGGGGCAGCCACAGCTTCTCCGGGCAACCTGTGCCAGGGCCTCCCCACCCTCACAGGGAGGAATTTCTTCCTAATATCCCATCTAAGCCTGTCAGTTTGAAGCCATTCCCCCTTGTCTTGTCACTCCATGTCCTTGTCACGGTGTTCCATCATCCCTTAACAAGGATGTTAAACAGAGCCAGGCTGAGCCGGAGCTGTGCAGCATCCTCCTCAAAGTGCTCCTCTGTGTGAGTGACAGCCAGCCTGGCTCTGGGACACACGAACCTGGGACAGCCCAGCCCTGCCTGCCCTCCCCAGCACCTTCCCTTTCCRCTGGGACCCTTCTCCACTCTGGTAACTGCTCTGTGGTGTTTTAAGAGCATTGCAGAGCTGTTTTAAGGAGAGGATTTGTTTCCTCATATTGATTTTTGTTGCTGCTTTTAAGCTTTGGGAGCTGGTTTGATAGGAGGTGYTTTGGTTTATGTTGCTTTTCCTTTTTTTTGGAATGCCTGTAAAGTTGRAGGCTGTTTTCCCAAGCCTGGTGAAATCTAGTTAAAAATAGGAAAAATGGTATCTGGAATAGGACTTAAGCTTCCAGTGTCTTATGTCCCAAAGCTATAAAAACAGTTGTGCTTTTGCCTTTTGTAGTTTTTCTATAATAAGTGATAAAATGTGATTGTTAGTATGGGGCCCTGGCACAGGTTGTCCGGAGAAGTTTTGGTTGCCATATCCCTGGGAGTGTCCAAGGCCAGGTTGGACAGGGCTTGGAGCACCCTGGGATAGGGGAAGGTGTCCCTGCCCACGGCAGGGATGGGCCTGGATGAGCTTTAAAGTCCCTTCCAACCCAGGCCATTCTACGAGATTAAACTTCCAGAATTTGCTCCTGCCCGAGTAACATTTCGAACAAAATATTGATTTAGTGATTTCATTTCAGAATTTCTTCTTAATGCACTGGCTCTGGTTGTCCTGCTTGTGATAATTTCCCCTTGGACGGTGGGGGATRTGTTAGTGTTTGCCTCAGATCTTCTCTGGGTTGTACACCCTGCTGGAAAATGAAAGTTGCTCATTAAGAACAGTCCCATGAGGAAAAGACAGAAAGGAGCCTGTTCCCTTCCYTGGGAGTTTGTTTTAGGAGACAAAGATCTATAATCTTCAGGTTAAATGACTTCTGGTTGGTCCTCACGACTTGGCTTTGATTTCCCAGCCCTGGGCTGAGGGCATTTTGCATTAATAATAAAGGCTTGAATCCACTGTGTCACTCCAGCTTTGTTAAACCACTCTGTTTATCCTTCACATGATTTATCCGTGTCACAGGCAGAAGGGGCTGTTGTGGCATGTTGCTCCTCGGATTAGATCCTGAATTACCCCAGGCTGGCACTGATCTCAGGCAGGATGCTCAGGAAATAAAGCAGAAGAGCCTTATCGAGGAAATCAGAAATTTAACTTCTCCTTGTCTCCAGCACAGGAGATGCTGGAATTTACAGCCTTGACCATGGGCCGCTGAGCTGGAGCTGTGCAAGTCTGAATCACAGAGCAGAAATCACCAAATCCTGGAGAAAATCCATGTCCAGCATTCCTCTGGGGAGTGAGGACTCTGCTCCGGTGGGAATTTGCTCCCTTTCACTTCAGCACTGCTCCTGTGGCCCTGCAGAGGCACTCAGGGTTAATCTGCTGGTAATGCTTCATAAACAAGGGGATTATTTCAGCAACTGAAAGCATTAGAATGAAAGGTTCTTTCAATTGCAGGCCCAAATTAAACAAAAGGAAGAGGAAATGCTGGAATATTAGTGACATGTTCTATTTAATTGTATTTTAAATGAGCTGAACTTCTTAAGCACTTCAGGGCTCATTCAGAATAGCTCTAGAAATAGTAACAGTTTTCAAATACAAACATAATATTTCCTCTATAATATGTAAATGTGCTGTTCGGCTCAGTCRGATGGAACATTTACTTAGTTCATATGGTCTCAAAATGTGATTTAGGATATTGATGCCAATATCCTTTCTGATTTATAAAGTTTTTTCATTTGTTTTTGATAAGAGGCTTAACTCCTGGCAAGTTTAAGGTGTGAATTTCTGGCATCAAAGAACACAGAAATCCTTTCTTGCTAAAATATGATTTTAAAGGCCAAAAGGGATTTAAAAAGTTGGTTTTCTCCAGAATTATGGCAGCCCATTGTCTGAAATAATTTTCCATGAGCTTAGAAAGAAAAACGAAGTCAATCTGCATCGCACCAAATGATCAATTCATAATCCTCTCTGACATCTCCGTGGAATTGTAGGGAAGGAAAGGGTGGAGTGCTGGAATTTGGGTGTGGGCAGCAGGTACTGATGCTCCTCTTTATCTCAGCACTTGCTCTTCTCGGGCTTTTCTCACAGATCAGAGCAGGGGGTTTCASATCCAAGCAGGAAGATGATGCCATGCTCTGACAAGCCCTGAATCCCTGGCTGAGCTGAAGGTCCCTCGGATTTCCTCTGCTCCATGTGCAGTCCTTGTCTGGCATGAACAGGATCCCACGAAATCCTCTGGCTTCATTCCAGGAGGGGACGGAGGGGAATGTGGGGGGTTTGAGGAGGGAAGGAGCGATCGGGACCACCCGACCCTTTGGCACTTGGCTGCATCTGGCTCCAGGTATTTGCTGGATTCCCCCTGGAGCTGGCTCTGGCAGCACAACCTCATTTTCTGGGTGTTTTTCTGACCTGGTGCCTGGAGCCTTTGAGCACGGACAAAGTTCCAGGTGGGGATTCAGCTGCAGAGGAAAGATTCCACTTCACTTTTTCAATTCCACTCCCCTGGGTTATCCCACACACCGCAAATGCTGAGGCTCCTGTTCTTCCTGCTGCAGGATAAAGGTGTTTTCCATGTACACTTTATCCTCCCTGGTGCTCCCTGAAAGGCTCTCAGCCGASATGAATTGATGCCAAGGGTTGTACTTCCCCTAAAAGTCATGGAAGCCTTTTGCTCCAGGCCATAGATCAGAGAAAACCAACAGTGAATCAAAGCTGACAGGTGAGAAGAAATAATTTCCAATTCTCCACGTATGTAGGAACTCCGTGCAGAAGCGAATTCTCTGAATGCCACCAGCCAGACTTTGTTTCTTCAAAAGCCTTGCTAAGAGCTTGCACAAGGCTCTTCAAAATCTGCTGCTTCCCCCTTGCCCATCAGCTACGTGAATTTATTWTTATTTACCATAATGTAATTCTAACTCCAATTAACTTATAATTAATAAGCACTTGACATTTTCAGAGTGCTTCAGGATTAATCCCTTCAACGCGCCTCTAAGTAGTTGTTGTTGTTAAAGATGAGAGAACCAATTTTCAGATTATTCCTATTTATTGCAATGAAATCTATCACAAGGGGAGGGAAAAAGGGAAAATGGAGCGAGCGAAATCCCAGTGTTCCTGATCTCAGGACTGCACAGAAGTCGGATAAATGGGAATGAAATGGTTGGAGGGTGTTAGTGAACCTTGGAGCGGGGAGAGGTGAGGCAGGGTGAGTGTGGGAATGGCAGACAGCAGTGGGAATTCCAGGGGGTGTGTAGGGTGGCTGCACTCGTGGGTTGGGGTTTCCATACCCTGGTTTGGCCCTCTGGCTGGTGGAGGGGACCAGTGACACTTTCTGTTGGACTTGGATAGACTTCASTGGGACTTTCCTGATTGTGAGAGTCCAGAGGGCCCTGGTTTTGCTGGAAAACAGCCCTGAAAACTGCTGTGTGCATCCCCACAAGGATATTCCRTGATTCTGGAGTGTCAGGGATGCGTGGGCCAGGGACTCCTGGCAGGGAATATCCACRCCCTGTGCTGAGAGTGCTCTGCAAGCCCTGGCCTAACACTAATTTTCAATGTTAGGATCCCATCTGTGTCACTCTGTGTTGGTTTTGGCTGAATACTTGATAGATTTTGCAGCCAATATTCTAAGCTATTTTTATTTTTATTATTACTCCTATTTTTGGTGGGATGGGTGTACTGTTTGCTGTGTCTTTGGGCTGCTCTTGCACTCTGGTGACCAGAATCCCATGGGAAATGTGTGCCCAGGTGTTTGCTCCTTGCTGTGTGACATTGCTCCTGTCAYCCTTCACTGTGCTGCTGAGAATGTCTTCATCCATACCAAACACTGGATAAATTATATATATCCTTATTACATTTTCTTCCTCAGACTCCTCAGTGGTATTTTTTCTGCTCCAGCTCCTCACCTTGGTGTTTTCCTTTGCCCTTCACTGTCTGTGTGGACTTCTTCCATGGGTGAATTCTGTTCCATTTTGGCTTCAAACTGCTTGCCCTAGCTCTGTTTAGCTGCAGAGTGTGTGAACACTCACCAAATCCGGTATTCCCACTGGGACAGGAGTTCCTAGCTGCTTTTCCACACCTTCCAGTGGCTGTTCCAGTGGATTAGGAGTTGTGAACCAGCTGGGTCGATGSATTGCTGGTGTTTCTCAGGTCCCTCCAAGGCAGGAGGTGAGAGGGTGCCCAGCTCTCCTGGGTGGGTGTGTGTCATTCCCAAAGTCCCCTGCTCCTCCTTCAAGCTTTCCATCCTCTCGTTTCCCACCACTAAGCATTCCAGGAATACATATTTATTTTTCTCGTGGCCGTGAAGAAAGACCAAACCACCCAAATCATTGCATATTTTAATTGAAGTGGGTAATTTTCCAGATTTTTTTGGTCAGCCTAGAACTGACAAATCAGTTTTTCACAGAGCCTTAACTTGAGAGACCAATTCATCACTTGGACATAATAGGAGGGGAAAAAAAAAATCCCTCTTATAAATCAATTTGAACAGGTCAAAACTGTAATCCTTTCACTTTTCCATTCCCTGTAGATACCCAAAGCAGCTGCTGTTTAAAAAACAAACAAGCAGCTCGCTATTGACTTCAGTGAGGACCAGATAAGACTCTATCTATGCATGAGCAAGAAAAAATTCTTGCAGGAGATGTAGAATATAAGACAAGTAGATTATCTCCCGAGCAGAGCTAGTTCTCCTTTTAAATAATAACAGATTAGCATTAGCTTCTCGATCAATAACTCAAGTTTAACTTTCTCCCAAAGTTCGCTCCCAAAACCTTTCAAAGATTTTTATTTTTTCGGTCATGCCGAGATAAAATGGGGAAGCAGCAGCATCTAACTTCTTTGGAAATAGAGCTTTTATCTTTATTTTGTGGGACCTGCTTAAACTATTTGTGTCCTTCGGAATAACAGATGCTTAATTTATGAATTTACCTGAGTAAACAGCAAATCCACAGATTTCATAGGGGTTTTGATGTAATTCTTTCACAGGAAGAACCCCAAATCTATTTGATATATTAAGTAAACCTCAAAAATCACCCCCTTTCTCTTTTTGATTAATATTCAATTAAATAGTTCTAAGCTTTAATAACAAATCCACTGTGCACATGTTTATAGCAGCACCTAAAGATGAGTTTAATTCCTGGCCAGTTATTGCTTCAGGCACTTTTAGCTGTGGAGACCTTCAATTAAAACAAAAATAAATCYCAAACTGTGTTAACAAAAGAAAGTTTAAAAAATTTCTTATTGGAGTCCTAAAGTAGAAGTCTTTATTGTGAATGAGTCTCTCATTCCTGATTTATCTTCTTATTACCGTAAGTGGCTTAAAAACAACACCAAGAACAACATCAGCAAAAAAACCCCAAACAAACAACCGTCACAAAAAGACCCAAACAAACAGAAGGTTAAAGAAAGAGATTTATTTGCAATCTTTCACTTTATACAGTAGGGCTAAATCTGCACTTTTTAGAACTCCAGATGAATAACGAGCTGAAGGTCTAAGTGGAAGCTGCTAGAAAAGTAAATAAATTAAGCAAGCCCAAGTTCTTTAATTGTTGAATCTTCTTTTTTTTTCCTTTCCTTGGTTCAGTAAATCACTTTTTATGGCTGGTAAAGATCCAGCAATTTACATCCCGAACCAAAAATAAACAAGTGGGATTAAAGGCAGGAATGAAATCTCTGGTCCTTTCCCTCTTTTCCCCCTTTTCCCCCCTTTCCTTGCCTTTATAGTCGGTTGATCTGATGAAATCATTTACTGCCACATTTGAAATACTTGCTTGTAAGAACCCTCAGCCTATCTTAGAGACAATAAATTAATAGTTGGACAGCAAGAAGTGAAATAATGGGCTGGCATTGATTTCTTAAGTAATCCTTGCTTTGCTCTGTTTTGGTCACGATAAATTGTTTTAAAGAAGAGTCTGCAAAACACCCCCCCACCATCAGAACCCACAGAGCCCTTGGAGTTCCACGTGCAAATCATTCCAAGGAAGGGACTCAATCCCGTGGATCCCTGGGGGAATGGGGGGAAGAATTAGCTCAGATTTATCAGGGCTATTTCTGAGTTTCCTCGGAAGGTCACATTGGAAACTTTCATAAAAATTTCAAGCTGATGTGTAACTTCGCCATGTTTAATTCATCTTTGCCTCCCTTGCATTTCTTTTCTTTATGCTGGGTCCTAAACCTTTCAACTGGTATTATAAAATGTGGGATGAAATGGGTGTTCTGAGAGGGGAACCAATACGAGCTCGGTGCTGAGGTTTGGAAAGATCAGCATCGAACGGTTGTTAAATGACCAGCTTTGATGTGGCCACTGACAAAATAAAGCTTTCTCAGTGGACATTGAAGTTTAGCTTAATGCAACACAACCAGAGTCTTAAAATTGCAATGTTTGTCACAAGAGGTCAGGTAAAAACTTGAAAAAAAAAAAAATTAATTCTGAGCGCGTTCACACGCCCTGGAAAACGCCGGAGAATTCCAAGGTATTTACAGCTGCCAATTCCTGCTCACCTGAGGCCAGAGGGATGTCTCCAATGTGCTGGAATGAACCTGTATTTTCCAGATATTAGRTGTGTAAAATAAGCCAATGACTCAGAGAAATATTGATATTGCTTACCCAGCTGTGYTTGCTTGATTTCCTGCTTCCCACATGACGTGTTCCCAAAAGTTATGTTTGCACCAAGCTGGAGAGGCTTTAAAATATGCAGATATCTGTGGTTTTCGGTGCAAATTTGGACGTGACTGTGGGTGCTTAGTCACAACCTAGTCTAAGACTAATTGTCTTTTCTAAAAATAAGGGAATACACACCAGAAGGGGAGGCTCCAAGGGCTTGTTAAAGCACTTGCAAGCTAAAGAAAAACTTTCCCTAAAAGGAGCCACATTCAGCACTTATTTGATGGGTGCTTGGGTAAATGGAGCATTTGTGCTACCCAGGCKTTCTGAGTCTCAATTATTTTGGCATTTGCTCACTTCAGGCTGTACTTTACAATTTGGAGCCSTTGCCAGGGCCGTGCTGAGTGACAGCTCTGGTGACAAGGTGACAGCAAAGCCCAGCAGCAGTTCCATTGTCTGCGGGCTCGGGTGCTGCTCACACACATCCCAAAGGGTCTCAGCCCTGAATTGAGCTGTTGGCTGATCATAAAGTCGTGGCAAAGAAGGGGAACTTCCATTTCGTAGCAAGCTTAGAGTTTCTATAAAACATCAGACAAAATTAGAGACAACAAGCTCTTAGGCAGGGGAGAAATGTGCTCAGCTTAAATTGGGAAAAAACCCAGAAGTGTTCACCAAAGTGTAGTAAAAGGATTTCGTGAGTGGTGAGGGAGATGTAGAAACCTCAGTGTTGTCCCTGCAGAGATGAGAAAGGAAATGAAGAGTCACTGGGACTGGTGACACTGGGGTCACTGCAGCATCCCTACGACCCTGGCACCTCTGGAGCATGGCTGGTGTCAGTGGGACCTGTGTAGGTGGACACCCCCACTTGCTTGGGAATTAATCCTCTTGGGAATGAATCTCCAAGCTGAATATTTGAGGTCTTCAGGGTTTTTGATGTGCCCYGAGTGAGCAGACTGGGAAGTCGTACTCCAGGTCGAGGTGCTTATTCCGAGCTGTCTCCTTGGGGACACCCAGACCTGCTTTCTCAGTGCAGCCATTCCTGTGGGAAAACTGGCTAAAGCAAAAGGATTTGTCTTCGTTTTCCCACTCCGGAGATTTCCTGGTGCCTGTTCCCAGGTCAGCACTTCCCTTGCAGCTCGTCAGCTTCTGTGGCTGCAGGAGCTGCAGTCACTGTGGAGTGGCTTTGGTTACRAAAGAGCTTTTTCCTGGCTCTGTGGGCTCTGTTCTGGTGCTCCTCAACAGAGAGAGTGGATCTTCCTCAAGGATTTTGTGTCAGGTATTATAAGGAAAAGATTTGAGAGGTTGTTCAGGAAATTATTCATAAAATCATGGAATGGTTTGGGTTGGAAGGGCCATCCAGGACCATCTCATTTCACTCTCCACCTTCCRCTAGTCCAGGTTGCTCCAAGTCCCACCCAACCTTGAACACTTCCAGGGAGTTTGTTTCTTGAACAATTTCTTTCCCTTTTAAAGTTGGGATTGTGGATTTTAACTTGGCTGTGTTGAAATTACATTTTCAGTGGGTTAGGATTTAGAGATCCTGGACASCAGCAGTGGGGTTGACTCTTCCAGACGTGATTTCCAGGTGGTTGTCATGACCAGATGGAAAAAAATGAGYGCATTTGTGGGTCTGTGTTGCAATTTCCTGTGCCCCCACCTCGGCTGAACATGGGAATGTTCATGTTGCTCTGGAATTCGTAGCTGCAGAGGAGATGGTGAACTGAGCAATCCTTGGAGCTAAATATGCTGAACATGTTCAACTGCAAAGATTGAGGGAATCTCAAAGAATTCCCTTGCCCCTGGAAGAGCATATTGGTTCCTTATATCATGGAGAAATAGCTGGCAATTAAAACAAAAATTTATCCACAAAGGAAATAATTAAAAAGATGATTTGTTCGTGCTAATCCATTTAACAGGAGTATGTGTACGAGTTCTACTCGGCTCATAATTATTATGTGTCGTGCAAAAAAGAACACAATTATTCTAATTAAGAGAAATACGAGAGGAGATGCCTTGCTAGGGAATGTTTTGTGGTATTTCAGTGTTACAAAGTGTTTGAGAATTGATTAATGCAATATGAGGTGATGAGGACATGGATGCATGGCGACTGACATTAAATAATGAAAACACAAGTGGCTGAAATACAACTTAACCACTGAGTAAAGCTTGAAATATAAAATCGTGCAGTTTTTGTTATAATGCAATTAAGCAGCCATTAGTGCCAGCAGCGCAGGCTTAAATCCTCCTCTCTCATCTTCACAGAGGCTCTAAGAGAGTTTTGCTAAAACCAGAACTCTTGGGCTGCGAATTCCTTGCTGGAGTTTTCCAGGGGAAGGCAGTAAATGTTGCTGTGAGCTAAAGGAGACAAATGCTCTTTGGTTGGTGCAATTAAAGATCAGCTTTGTCATAATCATAAACCACAGTTTCAAGGTCCTGGCCGTGGGCTGCTCTGTCTTCATTAATAAATGATGCTACTGACTGCAATGTTTAATTATTTGCAAGGGTCTTTATGTTTGTAGAGCAACGCTCCCACTCTGCTTCTGATGGAGGGGAAAGGAAACAATCCCAATTTCAGCTTTTCCGTAGGTTTAAAGCTATCAGACCACGTTCTAATGAATTTTGTGGTTAAAATTTTATATTATCCGACTGTAACATTTCAGGAGAGTGCCCTTTGGCTCCTGTTACCAAGGACAGCGCTGGTCTGGAGGTTGGGAGCACGGCTGGGGCGAGGCAGGGTCGGGTTCTGTGCTCACATTTTGTCTGATTGGCACAGAAAAGTCATTAAAGGGAAGCTTGGAGAACTTGAAGTTAAAAGTTCATCCCCAAAGTTGTTCGTCAGGAGCAAGAAATGTCTCCTGAACTCTCACGGAGCGAGAGTTATGGGGAGGAGAACCATAAAGGTGTCACAGAGGGGAATTACAGTGCCCAGTGTGACTGAGATGCCCCTGGATTCCTTTAACAGGMATTTTAAGGGATACAGCAGAAAAAAACTTTCCCAAACCATAATATATTTTCATTCGATGATTTGGGAATATCAATCGTTAATTTGAGGAAACTACTGCGTAGGTTTGATATTGTCCTACTGAAAACATAAACCCAGATATTTGGAAATGGGATGAGGTTCCTTCCTGAATTATTTAGGATATTGGCAGGAGGAAGGAACTGCTGAGCAGTTTCCCCCCTTGTTCATAATGCAAGGTGAGCAGTAAATACCAGCCCTTCTTAACCCAGCCCCCTGATTTATGGCTTCATTAATAAAATGGATGGAATTTCTTTTATTCATTACTTATTCAAATAGTTTGCAGAAAATATATGTTTTAAATGGGATGCAGTGGAATTTCTAATGAAGCCTCCGGAGAAACACGGAGTGAATATTCAAAGGAATGTCTACGTCTACTGATTCTAGAATAGTTTAATATATTGGTAAGGAAAAAAAAAAAATCACCCCAGCTCAGTCATACCRTGCAGGATTTCCAATCCCCTAATGTCATGGATAGAGCTAGCATTCCATTGCTGAAATAAAATACAGTTTAAAATAAAATATGAAGTGTTAAATATATACAGAGTTGTTTTCTGTGGGTGGTACAYGTTGTGTAGTCAGCAAGATCTGAGATCACGGGAAGTGTGTGAAAAATCCTGAAGAGGATATATCCAGGGACAACAAATAGGATTTGTGGTTTGTTTTGGTTTGGATTTTTAATTATCATTTAAATTTGGCAGAGGAGGAGCAAGCAGCACCCCTGTGATCCACCCAGAAGGAGCTGTGGGGGGAAAGATGGGCTCCAGWTTTCCCTGGATTAGGTTGGATGGGGCTTGGAGTAACCTGAGCCAGTGGAAGGTGTGGGAACAGGGGGTGGGAACAGACAATCTTGAAGGTCCCTTCCAGTAAAAACCAATCTGTGATTCCAAGGAAACTCATTCATCCCACATTTTTCCAATCTCTGCGTGGTAGGAATTAGGGAGGGAGTGAAAAGCAGGTGGAAAATTCTCTTCTCACTGCAATGGCGAAGGTTTCTCTGGCTCCTAAGTGGGGGGATTGTATCTGGAAAGCTGGATTTGTCCTTGTGCAGCATCCAGAGGATACGGAGCAGGAGGAAAAAGGAGACAGGATGATGAAGTTGAGCTTTTGTGGGATGGAGTAAATCCAGTTCCTGCGCAGCTCCTGGAGTGGAGTGTCCTTCCAGTGAGCTGTGACAAATGTTTCCAGTGCTGTCCTCTGCTCACATGGGGAAATAATAAAGGAATATTTATATTTTTGGCATTTTCCTTGGTTTTCCTCTTCCCAGTGAGCACAGTCTGTCCATAAGAACACAATCCATGGTTTTTGCAYGTGGAAACCCTGCTAGGCTGAGCTTGGGAACAGATTTTCCTTTGGTGTGAAATGAGCTGAGATTCTGCTCTAATTTGTTGYTCAGTGTTCTCCATAAATTGTCATCTGGGCTGTGTTTGTGAATATAACAACCTGCTTCTACTAATTAATGAAAAGTTCGGAATGAGATTCCCAAGGGAAATTAGTGTCATAATCAGTTCATAGAAATAACTTCACCTTCTGCTTGATCCCATTTCTGTACTATTAAAAATCCCATTTCTATACTATTAAAACCCTATACAGTTTAATTTTAAGCATTTCTGCCAYTGGTTATTTTAATGCTGGCTGGAGCTCCGTTCTGACACAGTGACAATAAAAATAATATTTTTCAGTGGAGCAGCTTAAGCTGACTTTTCACCTGGAGAGGGAACTTCAAACAGGCTGAAATTCTATTTTTTAATTACATTTTGACTAGTGAAGGTGTATTTTTTTTTTTTTTTGTCAGACATTAAAGGCCCAAACCCAAAGAGCTGCTTTATGGCATCGTTGACCTTGCTGTGCTCGAATATAACCTGGAGTTTTTTCCTGGGGAGGAAGGAATTCACAGTGGTTTGGCACTGCAGCTTTTGATAAAGGAATGCAGCAATATATCTCACTCTTTATTATCCCCRTTTATGACTTTAATGGAGAATGCTTTGGTGTTTGGAGTTCCAGCTGGAACTTCATGCATTTATGGGTGTTATATTTGTTTTTTTGTGCATTATCATCACTTTGGTGGAAACCTCAGTGTAGCTCAGCCAAGGTGTGGAAAAATGCAGTGTCTCAGAAGGGCTGGAATTCCATGAGCATGGAGAAGAATTTGGGAGTTTGTTGGAGGTGCAATTAGGGTGAGAGACAGTGGGGTGGCTGTGAAGGTTGGAATTCCCTTCCTCAATCCCTCTTGGCAATACAATCTGAATTTCTGCCTCAAATTGTGTAGATATAATTATTTAACTTGTCCCCCATCAGGAGAGGGCTGTGTAGGGCTGGGAGAAGGGAGGCCTCATGGATATTAAATATTACAAGGAAATTACTGTAAGTTTGGCTGTCCTAATATGGAAATAAAAGCTTAAATTACAATCATTAAGTTTGGAAAAGCCATCGAGTCCAACCATTCCCCCAGCGCTGCCAAGCCCTCCACTAAACCATGTCYYCAAGTGCCACAGCCACAGGATTTTGGTTGAGATCCACACGTTTTTCATGGAGATGAACATCCCATGCATTATTTGTGACTTTGAGTGTGACCCAGCTGGAGTTCAGGACATCTGAATTCTGGGAAGAACAGACATGGAAGTCCCCRTGTCCACGAGGGCAGTGTGGGGTGGCAAAAGGGTCTTTCCATTGGCTGTAACGAAACCCAGTTTTTAATTCAGTGCAGATCACACTAAATTTCTTCATTCTCTACAAATCCAGAGCCACATTCCCTTTAAATTCCTGAGACTTTAATAAATGAACCAATAAGGACTGCACTGAGAGAACAAGAGCTTCCAGAAAGAAACACTACGACCCGTTTTAAAAACCTTTGTTGATTTTTGAAGCGTTTYAATTAGTGAGACACTGTACAGTAGGATAGTTTTAATTTTTTTTTGGTAACTGCTGAGTTGYCCTCTTTAAATTATTTCATTTTAAATGGCAAAGCTCTTTAAGGATGATTACTTTATTCATCTGCAGTCTGTGAGGGCCAGGCACTGAGAAACGAGAGTTGAAAGGGGTTTGTATATGGGCTATCACCTGCTGATCCCAGCCCTCCTGCACGTGCCAGCAGCAGCCAGAGACRTTCCTGAACTTTGATTTGTTCGTGACAATTATTTTGACAGATGGCATGTGCACGGGCAATTTAAAGCCCGACTTTTATGGCGTGTTTACGATTCTTTGTAAATAATTGCATAGTTCCTTGTGAAGAAATAACATCTTAAAAAGATGATTACATCTGAGGCTGTTGTGCTTAGCTCGGTCTGTCACAAATCACAATGTCTTTCTATTAAAGTCCTCCTGCTTGTTGTGTTTTATTGTGCAGCAGCCTTGCCGGTAATGATTGTTTCCTTTTGTGCTGCGGCAGAGTGGGTGCTGAAATCTGCTGTGGACTCGCCACCTGCCACACTCCATGCACCAGCATTTCTCTTTTCCTTTCATTTCCCCGTGCTCCCCCTGAAAGGAGYGCACAGCTTGCCTGCCCATCCGCTCCATCGCCTGAATGGGAGCAACTGAGGCTGTGGGAATTCGGGAAAGCATCAGATACCTGTGGGTGTTCGTGCATATGAAAGGGAAARCTCTAAATATCCTCACAAAGGTGGCTCCTGGCTCTGGGCTTTGGTCGGTGCCAGCTGGACCCAGCTGGCTGCAGTTTGTCCTGTGGACGCTCCTGTTTTGGCTACACACAGAATTATATTGAATATCAGCTTCATCTGTTGCTTGTGAGCTGTGCCAAGATAAATCTGTTGGTTTTGTAGCTCCTGTCTCCRTGTCTTTGCTCCCCGTTCCTTCCCTTCGGATCAAACACAGCCATTCTGTGGCAGGAATTTTCTGTGGCAGCTCTTGGCAGTGGCCGTGATCATCCTGCGGGGTCTTTGCCCTCTCAGGTGCCCTCTGAAGGTTCTGAAAGTTTTGAATTGAGGAAATATTTGTGTCTTCATTCCACCTCTTCCCTGGTCAGCCTGTTCCGGTGCCTGACCACTCTTTCCWTGAAGAAGTTTTCCATAATATCCAATCTAAACCTCCTGTGGTGCAGTTCGGGACTGTTTCCTCTCGTCCTGTCACGTGGGAGAAGAGGCAATATARAYACACCTTAAATGATGACATAAATAYTTAATGAAATTCCTGAAAACTGAACCACATCAAATGTCCTGAGGTGGTCAGAACTGCAGTGAGTGACTTTGTGGGAAGATGAGAGGAATCACCAATGAAGTGAATAAGGCAGCTTCTAATCACACGGCCAAAAATTCCTTGGATTACTGTTTTAGGATCCCCATCTTGTTCAATCCTCCCTTATCCAAGAAGCACTCAAAGCATCCCTTTAGTTGGGGATCTGACAATTCCCAAAGGAGCCTGTTATTTATTACAAAGTGATTAATTTGCATCCACTGATGTATGGCTTTGGAATTTGTGTCTGTGCCATCTCCCGTGGTAATGATGAAAACAAACTCTTCTTAATTTGTTKCTCATAGCACAACTTTTCTCCCTAAAATCTGCTGCAAGCCTTGATCCCTGATCTGTAGAACCCTCTGATAATCCCTTTGTGACAATGATGTGCCTTGAGCTGACCATTCCAAGGCCTTAGGAGCTGCAGAGTTCTTTTAATTAACTTGCCTGAGACACTGTTTATTCCATTTGTCTTTTTTCTTTCTTATTTTTCAGTGTCACCACGGCATCTGTTTGTTCTCATCCTTTCTTCTCCCMCTGCTAATGATAAACAGGGGAAATAACAACCTAACCTTGCTGGAAATTCGTTAATATTAAAATATTCCCCAGATAAGCCTGCAAATCTCTACTCTGAACAATTGRTTGGTGCTTCACTCAATAATTCACCTTTGGAGTGAATGCAGACCTGCGGGACAAATTAGTAACCATTTCTTCCATATTTAAATTTCATTTTCAACTTACAAGCCTGAACAAAATTTCTGGTTTCATGCTGAGAATTGGCAGGGATGAACTGCTCCAAACTTCAGGTCAAACGAACAAAGAACTTTTCTGAGAAATTACACTGTGACTTTGTCCTTTTAAGAAAGAGCAAAGTTATTTTTTACTGTTACTGTAGTAATTATTAAATATGSATGTGCCACTGTACAAATACATGGTGCAGAGGTCTGGGTTCTAAAACCCAGGAATTAGACAGAAATCTCCTCACTTGTGGGACTTCTCAAGACGATTTCCTTGGGACTTTTTTGAGCGATATGAGATGAAATGTCGACCCTTTGCCACAGGTCCGCCAGCTTTTCTTTTGGTTCAAAAAAAAATACAAGTTTAATAAGAAAAGATACAAACATAATAACCCGACTGAAATTACGTTGTGAATTATTTAGGATGGCACAGGAGATGAAAGCTGCTTAGGAGTTTGCAGGTTGGAGATAATGCATCATGATCGATAAATGAACGCTGTCCCGCCTCACCCCAAATATATTTGGCATCCAYTATTAACGAGGTATAAAATTGTCTGATTTTCATTATTAATGCAGGGCTCTGCTCTAGCTGATGTGTGGAGCCGAGCGGGTCACACAGTGTGAAGATTCAGAGTTTTTATTTTTTAATTATTTGAAAGGATTGGRGAAGGCTTCAGGTTTCAATCTTCACCTCCCCTTCCACCTTTCTGTCTCACTTAAGTCCTTTGTGCTCTTTGGAGAGAAATGTGAGCTTGGGAGGGTTCAAGTCTTGAATTTGGGGATGCTTGGGGACTGTGCCTTCACCAGATTATCCCTAAAAACACAAAGCCAAAGGAAAAAGATGAAACATTAAGGGTTGACACTGCACTTGCATTGCTTGTGCCTCCATTCTCCAAATCTGCAAGCTTTTCCATAGCAGCTCTGCCTTAAATTCTTTAGTATTTTCCTCACTGAACCACTCTGATCTTTCCCTTCCATATCTGCCCTCATGTCCTCTTCCCAGAGATTGCAAATGTCAACAAGCCTTGCTGATAATTTGCWGTTTGATGCCTCCTGACTCCGGAGCAAAATCCTAATGCTCGTTACGGCACAGTTGTGTTCTTTCAGTGCTTTGTTCCTGTCACAGCTAATCCAATTTAAAGTCATTTTTACAGTAGCATCAAATATCTGTGGATATTTATAAAGTTTGGGACATATTTTCAGCTGGTTTGTAATGGGAATCCCTTCGTGCCAGCAATTCTTGACAGAACCCTGAAGACATTATAAATACAAACAAGTCGTGGTGTGCTGGACTTAGGGAATGGTGGTTTATTTTCCAAAAAGTCACARGTCTTATGAGTGTAGCTACACCTGGAACTCTGCCTTGGGCTCTGGGCATCATTTAAGGCTTTCCATCTTCCCAGTTTGCTGGTACTTTACAGTAAATCTTGAGTTTTCGCTTGAATTTTACTCTCTCTGCCAAACTGTTGTGAGTCCACGTCTTTGTTGCCCTGAAATAGGAGCAGATTTTCTACTTGAATTGTTTAGAGGATTCCTCTGGAATGAGAGTGGAGGAATTCTGTACACATTTTCATTGAAAATGATTCTTTTAGGGGAGAAAAGGTGTAGTTATTTCTATGCTTCCCACTTTAAAAATAAGTAGGTAGGTTACTTAAATATTTTTCATCAACTTTTTAAAGCTGCATTAATGAATTGCCCACTGCCAGCTGGATTTCAGACCCATCCCATGGAGCTCGAATCCATCCTCTTCTAATGGAGAGAACAAAATTTACCCTCTTCCCATTTACTCCAAAGAAGTGAATTCACTTCATTCTTTTTCTTACAGAAATCTTCTCATTCCAGTCAAGACTCTCTCAAGATTCCATACTTTAAAATCAAGCACGAAATATTGAGGGCTGTATTTCTTACGAGCAGCATGATCCATTTATAAACTTTTCTTCTTAAATTTCATGTCAACTTCTGTGCATTCTAAAGCTGTGCCTCTTGGGCAATTTGACTCCCACATTCCTTTTTTTTAGGTTTTTTTTAGCTCTGCAATGCAAAAATCTTGTGAACTTCTCTCAAAAATCCAATTTCCAGGTGGCTCTTAGTGACAGTTTACAGACTTGTAAATCTTATCCTGGGATCATTCACAGATAAACTTCATTCTTTACTRGGGAATAAAGAGGTGCCACTTTGAGTACCTTCTCTTTTATGGGCTTCTTGTGTCCTTGGATGTCTCTTGTTTCCCAGACAGGTGAGGTCAGAATCGCCTCTTACACTGSTAAAAGTCAATCTATTGAAAATCAAAGAGCTGCAATTTATTCAAGTGGGATAGGAAGATTACATATTATTATTTTGTATTTTATTTCACTACACAGATTTAAACCCAATTATTTATCATACCACGGCGATGATTGTTCTAAACGCTTTAGGTAGCATCTGTTTGCTTTTACAGGGCTAAAATTATTAACAGAAGTACAAAACTAGCAGAAATAAAGAAGAAAAGCAYCATTTTTCTTTTCACCTCTCTCCTTTAAAGTACTTTCAGCTGTTCCATCTTCTCAGGATTCACTGCATAAAGCACAAACACAAATAAAAAAGAAAAAGTAAGCAGCACTTATTTTTATTTTTTMCCCCCACCTAATTTATGTTGTGGTTCTCTTTTATGGTTGTGCATCCTCCTTTTTATTTTAGATGTGTTRTTGGAAGGGTGAAGTCATCGCTGAGGAGGTGGATGAAACCAGATTTCAAAAGTGATGGATAAAATTGATAAAGTGCTCTTACCAGAGAGAAGCAGCTCCAAGGTCTGTGGCTGTTCCAAGGCCACAACCCCTGCTGGAAATAGAATGCAGCAATAAATTGGCAGAAACCAATGATTCAACCTTAAAATTCCAGCAAACACGAGCAGAAATACGCTTCCAGCTCGCAGCAGTATTTTGTGCTGTAAGTTCCTTTTTTTACATGAAAGTTTAAGAAGATTTGGAGCAGCTCTTGTATAAAATATATCCTGGCCAGACTGCAGACACTGTAATCCTCAGCTCTGTCAGACCAGACCTATCATGTCTTAATCTACTGTGTAAACCAGAGAATGAGATTTCCATGGACTGGATTATTCCATCTCTGCCTACTGTGGGCTAGTCAGGAAGACTTTATTAAGGAGACAGAGCCTGGCACAACTTCTGATTTGCTCACACCAGGAGGAACGTGCAGGAGAGGAGTTTYTTCTCCATTGTGACCTGTTTTTTTATAAATAAAATAAAACAAGCTGGAGGTTCAGTCCCTGGAGAGCTGTCTGTGGTTATCCATCTCTCCACATGCCCATCTCTGCGTATAGTCCCATATATTTTTRGTATGGGAATGTTTTTTAGGAGCACAAATAAGAGGTGACAAAGATCCCCGTGCAGGAGTAGGACCAACCCTTGTGTCAGCCTCACCACACCTTTTAATTTCTGTGAATGCTGCTCCTTCCTGCTCCCGTCCTTCACCTCTTGGGATGCACAGCCTTAATTGTTTGCCTTTAAACATTCCTACTGCCATCCAAGGCTCATAAACATTGGCAAAAAAACCCCATTTAGTCTCCATTGGTCTAAGACAGAGAGACCAAGTCTGGCAAACCTGGAATCCCTGGAAATCTGTGGGAATTGATAGCTCTGACCTGCACCTGCCTCCCTCCTGCGGTGCCTTTACGTGCTAATCAGAAGCGCACATCATTTTCCACATGAGCTTCCAGTCGCATCTTTCCCGGTGCCAGGCTGCCTCTGTGTGATGGATGCAGCATTCCCTGTGTGCCCAGGGAGTGCCTCGTGCTCCTGGCAATTTGGGTTTATTATTTGCAGTCACCACGAGATCTCCCGGGTGATTTCTGCGCTCAGCAGCCKTTTCCATGTTTATTTTTTTGGTGTCCCGGGTTATTGCCTCGCTTTTGCCAGCGCTGGGCCCTCTGTATCCACCCCAAACTCCAGTCTGCTCAATCCCTGAATATCTGCYGGCTCTGTGGTATTTTATTCTGTTTTGTGTTGTTGTTAAAAGTATTTTTATTCTGGAAAGTGAGCACTCCCATGCCTTGTTTTTATCCCAGATAATTCCAAGTGCTGAYCCAGTAGCTTTCCTTTAGGTGCTCATTTTCTCTCTAGCAGCTTGCTGTTTGCCAGTACCCCTGGCCTTGCCTGAATCCAATAATATTTTAATGTATCCGTGGCAATTCAGATTTTTCTGCTTTCTGCAGCTTTCTTTAAAGTACAAATAGGGCTCAGCTGATGGCCCAACACCTTTTTTTCCTTCTGAATGACAAGCTGGTTCCATGGACTTGAGAAAATATTCCCTTTTTTTTCCATCAAGCCATGTGCTTCTGTATTTGTGTTCACACAAACATTTTCTCTTTCCATACCCTTTCCTCTCTCAACACTCGGGGTTCTTCTGTAGTACAAAATCCAGTTAGAGCACAGCCCTCACTCGAAGCAGATAATGGGATTTCTCCTATTAGGGTAGATTGGTGCCGTGTTACAACACTGCCCCTGAGTCAAGTTGCATTTTAGACATAAAAGCAGGGCTGATTACGAACCATGGGTAAAATGTGATTTAGTTACACCTCAGTTGCAGAGCATTTTCAGCCTGGGTGAAATCCCCTCTTTGTGGTGCTCAGGTGAGAGAGTTTATTTGTGCAGCAGTGCTGACCCGGGGGCTGAGGCTAGGGAGAGCTGCTGGAACTGATCAGAGAAACTCCTATAAACTGCTTGTTTGCTCCTGCAAATCCTCTGGGAATTTTCTGTTAGCAGCCTTTACAAGTCCTCCTATCCTCAAAAATAAATCTGATTAACGCTGCTGCCTCATTCCATCTCTGGTGTGTTCTGCAGGGAGTGGGAATGACTCTGGCTTGGGGAACAGGGTATCCACCACTTCCCTTGCCTTGTAGGAGAGGCCTCTGTAAATGCACCTCTTTCAGCAGAAAATCCGTGGGGTTTGTAGACAACCTAGGAACTACTGCTAATTGAGAGGGATGTAGGATTAAAATCCAAGTGCGCTGGAAAAGATCAAAGAAACAAAGCAGATCTGTTTGATTTCTCTACTTTATAGGCTTCATTTTGATGCCAGGAGCCTCCATTTCCTCATTCTGTCACACTGCAAAGTCTTTATTTAATACTTGCACTGGCTTGAAGGAATTGCTGCTCAGAGCACTCCCCCAAAATTATTGTTGTTCTTCAGCAGGAAAATCCCAACTCGCTAAATGCCAATCCATGTTTCTTGAACCGGGATCGTGAAGTGCTTGCTGCCACCTTGGAATATTTCATAAATACACTGTTCCAGTTGATAACTCTGCTATGTCTTTTAAAAATGGAAAGAGCTCTCACCACTCTAAACTGCAGGAGATGATGTTTTTCCTGAGTCCTTTCTGGAGCGTTAGCAGTGACCAGCGGCAATTGGGAGTGCTGGGAARTGGGAAGGAAAGACCAGAAGGCACTGGAGGCATTGGATAAGGGAAGGGTTGTGTGAATTTATAGGATTTCATGGCYGTTTTGGATTTGGTGATAGGTGTTGCTCGTAGACAACCCTTTTTCCAGCAGGGGAACTGAAGCTCTGACGCTTGGCTCTTGCTCCGGGACTGAAATGCCAGAGTTCCTGTCCTGCTCTGACCAYGCCTGGGGCATTGCCTGGGAAGAGGGGCTGGAACAGGGGAGTAGAACTATGAAATGTGTGGAATGGTGACAGCAGCTCTCTGTGTTTTAGCCTTTTCCCTGTGTGGGATATTCTGGCAGTTTTGCCTCAGCCTTTGGGATGATTTGGCACGGAARGGTGTCCCCTGATGTCTTCGTGGTGTGGCTTGAGCTGTGTTTCACCTGAGCTCAGGTTTTTCCTTTGGTTTCCTGTAAAGGAAAGATATCCTGGGAAGTATTTCTGGCCTGCTCCAGGTGCTTATTTTCGATTGAGACATTGCAGTTAACTCGTGTTCATCGTTGGACGTGCCTGGTTTTTGATCTCGTGTTTTTGGCTTTCCATCTGAGCCCCAAGATTAGATTGCTTTTTGAATGAAATCCAAGTCTCCTGTGCTGCACTTGACAGTTTCCAATGAACCTGCACTTCTGATTCATGGACACCACAGCTATCAAATCTGGCACAGGATAATTTTCCATAGCAGTAAACAACATGAAAATCCAGAAATCAAAAAGGCTCTTACAGGCAAAGGTTGTTGCCCTTTGTGCTCTTTTTACTTCTTTTCTTTTTCTGTTTTAAAGACATTTGCAGGACTCAGCTTCCCTGTTACGATGTCCAGCATCCCACTTTCATTTAAGCACAGAAAATACCTTCTCACTCATTCAACCATGAAGCTATTGCTGTTACAAATGGATTTTTCTATAAACATCATCCCATGGAGCCGGGGCTGGAGCACATCAAAACAGTCTCCTTGAAAAGAGCCGCTGGGATGCTGCCCAACCTTTTGTTTCTCCTTTGCCATCAGAAGCTCTTCTGCCTCTGAAGTGCCTCCCTAAGAAGTCTCTCTAAATCCKCAAATCTTGTGTATCTTGAAGCCCCTTGCAGCTTGGGCTGCCTCTGATGTCTGTTTTGTGCAGCTGATCAGCACTTCGGGCTCCGAGTGCTTCGCTGCAGCATCCACAATCTGTCCAGATTATCCATCATCTCCTCTCCTTTTGATGGCTCAACCTTTTCCATGAGCGTGCCGTAATTCTCCTTGGAAAATTCCCGTGGCCTTTCGCAGCTCCTCTTCTGAACCGCAAAAATTTTTGATTTATGAGCCTTTTGATTCCTTTGCTTCTTTCTCTCTCCTCTGTAACCAGTGTAACCAATTTACCTTTTCAGAGATCAACTGCAATCCAAGAGATATCCAATCTAGCAGARTGTGCCTCCGGAAGTGCCTTTTTTTCCAGTGGCAAAATGTGCTATCCAGCCAGAACTGCTTTGCTTTGGGATTAAGCACTAATCCCAGTTATTTAAACTTTTCTTTGGAACTAACAGGCAGAGCGATCAGGATGTGAAAATGAGGTACAGTTTGCAGTTTATATTTTTATTTCCTGACTTAATGGTGTTAAACAATGTCACTGTGCTAAGTGTAGACAGGGAACATGGAAACTGAAAGCTCCAAAGAGTTAGTAAGGCATCAAAAGGAAAAGGCAAAAGAAATAGGGATGGATGGATGGATGGATGGATGGATGGATGGATGGATGGATGGATGGATAAATAGCAGCAAGTCTCCCTGCAAGGAAAAATTAATGTCTGAAACAGCCTGAGAAACTTTTGTTGTTGAAATTTTTCCCTTTGTGCTGTTCGGGAAGCTCTGCAGTCAGTCAGAAGGAAATGTGGTGGTGAACGTGGTTTTGGTGGTTGGACTTGATAATCTTCGAGGTTTTTTTTCCCAACCTGAAGGATTCTGGGACATTTTGGGACTGTTGGAAAGTCGAGAAGTCCCATCTGCCTTTCCAAAGCACAGCTTTCAATTCCTGGTAAGTCAACTCATACCTTTGTGTGCGTGAACTTGCTCTCTCAACCTGTTAACACCTCACCCTGCTTATTCTGAACTATGCAAACGAAACAAAAACCCACAACCGAAAACCGGAATAAAGCTTGGCTCGTGTGATTCCGTGGAAGTTGTTGCCAGCTGCTGCCCCGTTATTGGGTAATCCATCATGGGGATGGTGCTGCATTTGTAGAGCAGCTCTGCACTGATGCATCTTTAGGGGAACTGTATCTTTTGATGTATTAGTCAATAACAGTCCTGAGGAGGGAAATATTTGGAGAAATCAAACGCCACAATCTGATTTTTCAAGCGCTCCATAAGTGCGCCGTAAATGGGAGATATTGACAGCTCGTGTCCTCACGTTCTCCGTGTGTGTGTGTGCAGATCTGTGCACCAGGGGAACCATCAGCGTCTGATTTTCCTTGCCACAAGCTCAGGGATAAATAGGAATATAAGGAAATAGGAGAAGGTGAGGAAAGCACCTGCCATTCCTGAGCTGGGGAAAAGGACCGGGGGGATCCCTCCCAACCAAGGGTGATGTTTTGCCAGCCAGATTCAGGTGTCTGAAAATCCTTGCGGGATTTAGACTTGAAATCCACATCAGGCTGCAAGGATCCCTTTAATTTTCTATTTAAGTGATTTTTGAAGGGAAACAAACTTCACACGCTGCCATCATCTGTCCCAAAAAGCACAGAAAAAAACAGTTTCTTCATCATTCAGGACACCCTCGTTCGTGCTTTTCCCAGTTTCCGAGGTTAGACAAAAATACTTGGTAGAGATAAGGATTTAACCTTCAATATGTAAATTATTTAATAAGCATCATGACCTTATTAAAACAAAGTGCTCTGCTTCCATTCTTGGCTCTTTAAAGAAACAGCATTTAAAAAAAAAAGACAATAAAATGATCGTTCCTCTGTGGTTATGCGGGGAAATAAATAACTTAGGACATGACTAATCTCATCTTAGGCTCAAATCTCTCCTAGTGAGCTATTTTTCAAATAGGTTTCTTAATTGGCAAAGATGCTTTATTCTTTCTAAATTGGGTGATAGCTGGTGAGTAAAAATGGGGAAAAATGAAATACCAAAGATAAATATTTGTGAAGTGCCAAAAGGTTAAATTAACATTTATTTGGGACTTTTTAAGGCAGCGTTTTTACCATGGTTTGGGAGCTCTGAACGAAGATTTATAAAGCCAATCTTTTGCTGAGCATTTTGTGGTGCAGAGATCCTGATGTGAGTTGGGTCATTTCCCACCCCAATGGCAAAGTTCAGGATTTTGGGGATCATGGGGTAGAGTTGCATTATTTGGCCTCAGTTTGGAGGGTGTGAAAATTCTGCATTGGATTTTGACCCTCATAATCTTAAATAAGAGAGAAAAAAAGCAGTTCTAACCACATCTGCATATTTATTTTTCAGTGATAAGACCTTGGGGTTGTGTATAAAAGGTATTTAGGCTGGAGAACTGGAATTTTGTCCAGTTTTGTTATGCTCATTCTTCACAAATGAACCTAAACCTCTTCCCAGGATCCAAAACAGCCTTGTCACAGACAGGAAAGGGACAATCCAGAGCTAAATTACAAGTGATCCCTCTACCTGTAAAACCATTTTGGAGCGGGAAATCGTTCATAATTATTCAGCGTTTCTGTTTTAGAGGATTGATATTTAATATTGCAACCACAAAGGGGACATCTACAATAAATCGGGTTCAGCAAGAAAAATATGAAGCTGCCTAATCGGATACAGGTGTGACATCATGAAAACAGTTTCACTTGGCAAATTCTCTGAGTATTTTACTCCAACACACAGAGGGTTTGTTTAGTTTGGAATTCCGCATGTTCCTTCATCTTTCCAGTTGTCTCTGTGTTCTGAGAACCCACCCCAGCCCATGACAACAGGGACTTCCCAGCACATCTCCCTTTCTCATTCACTGAGTTTCCTACAATTCCCTGGAATTATCACTTCCTAACCATAGAAGTTCATAACAACCCTCAAACAATTCCTCAAATCAGAAGGAAAGACCAAAATTCCAGAAGAAAACCAAGATGGAAAACAAAATAAATCTCCTCAAGTCATGTGAGTGTCTTGCCTCAGTTGCCCAAGAACTCCTGCCATTCCCTTTTGACATTTGTGGCTGCTGTAATTACTGTAATTCCCAAATTGAAATGTTGTTTTACAGGATTAGGCTGAGTGAGGAATTTGTCAGAACTGTCATTCCTGCAAAAAAGTTTTGGCCTGACAGCGTCAGCGTTTGCTGCCTGTGGTGATCTGTAAAAACACAAAACCCCTGACACAGGATTTGTGAATGCCTCCCCTCAGTATCAAGGCAACAGGAAGAAAATTCTAATTCAGGGAGAGAGGTGTTGGAGATGTTCTCCAGCTATCCCTGAGGATAAAGGAATTCTCTAGCTCAGGCCTTTTCCAAACCCCTTTAACACCGTGGCTCACGCTGTTCTCTCACCTGCACCACTCCAGGGCTTTACCCAACAATAATGAAATTAAATCTAGTCAAACTTAATTTCCCTCCTATTAATTACCCACCTGAGAGCTTAAACAATTCTGGAACTAAATTAACGAATTCCCTTCGTCTGCTTTTCTCCGGTTTATTTACCATTTAGCAGATGAGATGCAAAAAAAAAAAAAAAAAAAAAATTTCATCAGGTTAAGAGAGAAAGCTGTGCCCCTGCTCAATGTTTATCTTGCTGTTTAATTTTGAAATTATCTTTAGTGTCTTGGCTCTCCAAAGCAGATGGGCTGTAGGCTTGCTGTAAATCAACCTCCAAGGAGCTGTCTGTGTTCCTGCCTGGGGCTGGAAGATGTAGGTGCTGCTGGAGCCCACAGTGCATCTTGCCCGTTTTGGCTGGTGTTTCTTTATTTTTCCACGTCGCTGCAGTTTCAACGTGACTCAATTTGCTGTTCCTAATAACTTTAAAAAGTGATTTTACGTTGTTTGCTAAATATTTCCTGTCACCGTTCATTGCGGTGTCTGAGTGCAGAGTTCTCACCTTGCCTGTACCTGAAGCTCCTTTAGTTCTCCCTTGTTCCCGCCAAGCAGCTGCTCCCATTCCCACTCCAGGTAGCAAACAGATGCTCTCCCAAATAAATCAGGAAATTCTCTGCTCTTTCACAGTGCCAGAAGATGCCAGCACAGGACCCACAAATCTGAGGCTGCAGCTAGAACCGTTCCTGACGTTATTTATAATGTTAATGATTGAAATGTTTTTATTGTTTGTAGATTTTTAATGCCCTTTTTTTTTTATTTATTTGTCACCTCATTTTTAGCACTTTTTGGGCAGCAGAAAAATACCTTCCGTGACCTTCAGGCTGACAAAATAGGCTGGGGAAGGAAGATGTGAGCTGCAGATGGATGACACGAATAACTTGAGACAGAACAGTCTGTGAGTCGCACAGAGTTATCCATCTCCTCCTTTTGCCAGGAGCTCCTCATTCCACGATCTGTTCCAGGGAAAGAGCCATCTATAAAAACTTCCCTCAGACAACTCAGGCCTTTCTCTGCTTCCAGCAGACAGAACTYGCTCCTGAGGTTGAATTTGACTTCCCCACTCTGCTTTTGGTTCTGTTGTGCCTTTGGATCAACTCTGAACCCGAGGGTGGAGGTTTTAATTGGCTATTTTTGGCTCTCTGAGGTTGCACAGCAACGTTTTCCCCACGGTGTCAACAGAGCCACCAGCTCTGCAAGTAGGGCTCTCCTGGGTATTTTTAGGAAGGGCTCCATATGTGCCACAGAGCTGCAAGAACGTCTCAGGAATTCAAGAGGATGCTGGAGTTCAGAACTGAAAYGGTCCGCTTGGAATTCCGGCAGAATGAAGGATAAAAGTTTTCCTTCACCTCTCATTTCCTCTGCTCAMCCTAGCTCAGGGACATCCTCAGTAGCTGAAATTTTACCCGAACTGGGGGAAAAAACAAAGCAGCAAATAAGGTTTGGGTTTGTAAATAGATAACTAAGAAGCAGGAATAAAATGAAATAATTTGGGGGGAAAAGTCAGAGCTTTGGGGTAGCTTTAAAGGAGGAAGTTATCCAGAGCTCCAGCAAAATTATATGAATCAATCCTGAGCAGAAAATGTAGGAACTGGGGGGGGAAAGCAAAGAAAATGTGCTCAGCCACTATAAAAATGGAGTTTAGCTGCCRTAGTTTAGCTTTTTTTTCATTGTAATTATTCAACCATATTTAAGAAAAGAGTCTTTGGATTTTTTGAACTTTTTTAGCTTTCTTTGAGGAAAAAAAATTGTTCTATTTCTTCCTAAARAAAAGCCTCGTACTGACATCCCTCTCCTTTTCCAGAGGTTTACCTGTTTTTACTTGCTCATGCATTGAGCCAATCTGCAGGGAGAATTAATATATTAGATATACCAAGCCAGCTCATTTTTCTTCTGTCACTTTTGCCATGATTAATGAGAGTGAAAGTGTGTTTAACTCTGYTCCAAATGACACTTCTGGTATTGCTCAGTGCTTGGATACTTTTCGAGTCTGTTATCATTAACTAAAAATAAATTCAAGTTAAACTGCAAAGGCAGATAAAACCATTTCTTTTGCTAGTCCCTTCTCTTTCTTGTTGATTTTCGCTTTGTCCTTTCTGAATTGCYGTTTTTATGCATTTAAATGTTGTGAACATTTCCAGCAGCTGTAAAGATTATGCAATTAAGTGGCATTTAAGCTTCCTGTATTTTATAAATATGGGGTGATGCATTGATATCTCCTTCAAATGGACAGTTTCAAACTCATAATCGTTCATGTACTAAAAGCTCTGGGCCCTGAGGTGGCACGGAAATAAAAATCCCTCTCCCATCTGATAAACCAGCTTTAAAGGGAATCAATACCTAAATCTATCACCTGCTTTTATAACAACATCCTGAGCACAGCACAAAAACCACCCGGGAAACCATTAAGTGCAGGAAATTCGTCCAAACTGGTTTCTCATAAACCAGAAAAGAGGGTCAGGGGGCATGAGGGATAGAAAGGGATTGTTGCTAGAATGGCAAAGAAATAYTTTAAGGCTAGGATGGCTTTTTAGGAATTTTAAGGCCTTCCTTGCAGAAGAGCCCCTTGGTGTCCCCAAGGCCTCAGGCTGGGCCRGGGGAGGCTCAGGTTGGACATCAGGAGGAATTTCTCCRTGGAAAGGGTGGTCAGGCATTGGAAGGGGCTGCCCAGGGAGGTTTGGAGTGCCCATCCCTCCAAGGAATGCCTGGACGTGGCACTCAGTGCTCTGGGCTGGGGRCAAGGTGGGGATCAGGCACAGCTTGGRCTCRATGGTCTCTGAGAGCTTTTCCAGCCTTAATGATTCTGCGGTTATCTTGATTTTTCCTTCCTTTTCTCTCTCAGAAAGGTGAAACCATTTGAAGTTTTATTCCTGCCAGTAGGTGGGAGTAGAAATTCCCACCGCTGGTCACAAGGAGAGGGAGAACTTCCAGTATTTATTTAGGCACTGCTGCAAAGGCTTGGAGGAAGCGGTTGGTGGGTGAATCCTTCCAGTGCTCCTGGTAGGAAAAGCGGAGTGGATGGATRGATTCTATCTTTAGTGAATATTTGCAACACATCGTGAGTCTCTCCGGGTTTTGAGTCACTGCAAAGCAGAACTACCTATTATCAAAGCTTATTATTTCATAAGCAACCTGCCCATCAGCCACTTAGAGGGGAAAAAAAAAAAATGCATTATTAATGCAGATTGGTATTGCTGYGTGAAAACTGCTCAGCCACTGTGAAAACTGCTCATCCACCAGCAGGCGAAGAGAAAATTTGAATTATTAATGCGTATTATTAATTCTACCCCAAAATCCCTTAAAGGGATATGAAAGGTTTCAGCGTTTCTTTTGAAGAGGTTTTAGAGTGGGGAGAGCAGGGCGTGCAGAGCAGGCGTCTCCAGCATATTAAAAGGACATAAATAATGAATGAGTTAGGGAGAATCAGCCCACCAGAAAAGCAAAATATACATTGTTAATGTATATTATTGGTATTAAATGAACTCCCAACAAGGAGAGTTCTAGGAACTGCAGAGTGTCTGTGGCAGACTCGCTGMGTAATCAGCGGACAGAATGAAATCAGGGATCAGGAATGTGCTCGATCTGTCCTGCCAGCCTGGCTTGGAGAATTCCAAACTCCCRTTTGGAAGTGGGTTGGACTCAGTGGAAGTTCCTGTTGGTGTCGCAGTGAGGAAGGGCCGGGAAGGGAATTTGGTGCCTTCAGCTGGACCTGCCCCAAGTRGAGTCCGTGGGCTCAGGGATGGTATTGCTGGAAGAGGAAAGAAGGGGGAGAAAAACTGTGGATTCATCTTTAGATTGACACATTTTTTCTCTTTTCTTCTCATGACAAGATGCAGGAAAATAGATCTGGAAGCGGATGTAAAAGGTGAAGGGTAAAGTGATGTCCTGGACTTCATCCTTCATTACTTTCAGCTTTTGCTCCCAAAAGCCACTCCATTTTCCCTGAGGCTTAAGGATGTGCCTTTGGCTTTAGCTGAAAAGCAGGAACAAACATTTCCAAAGGCCCTCTTTGCACCATCTCTGAAGGTGGAGAGAGCACAGCCCCAGAGCTCCAGCAAAGCCATTAAAGCTCTAATCTGTGACAAATATGCTGGATCAAGAAAATAAATGAAATACATTTTATGTTACAGAATCTCTTGGTTTCAGGTCACCGAGCCAGTTTCTTCAAACATGATATGTATTTAAGCCCCTTTGAGAGGATTTGAACACGTTATCAGATGCACTCTGTAGATCAGGTCTAACTTACTTTGATRGCCTAACAAGTTGTAGTGTTCTGCTTGAATACCTGGTCTGCTCAGTCAAYGGGAATTCGGGCTGGGAAATCTTCCAGCCTGGATTTGGTGGGATGTTTGGAAGCCTAAAAGGTGGYAGCAGGTGTGGGAAGGAATTTTTTAGCGTGGTGGTTGTGTCAACAGTGAAATCTCTGGGTACACGGCCTGAAACCATCTGTGGAAAGCGCAGGTACCRACTGCATGGGCTGATCCCTGCAGTTATTCCTGACATTCCCACYCCTGGAGCAGCAGGATCTGCTGTGCCTGGGGCGCTGCCCTGGCTCTGCTCCAGCTGCTGCCGGCTGTGCCCCTCCCCTGAGCCTGCAAAGTGCTTCTATTGATCGCCTAAAAGGATTATTCGGAGGGGGAAAGTGGTGTTAGCCGACCCTGTGACCTTTCTCCTCATCTGCATAGTCCAGGAGGAATTATCCATCCTTGTGTCTGTGCTCCTGGCTTTCCGTGCCTTTATCCCCTCTGCCTGGTCACACCGAGGCACAGGAGGAGTAAAGGGCTTTTGGAAGGTTGCTGAGGAAGTTTTTATTGGGGAAATGCAAAACCAAAGCCTCAGGATGTAAAATGAGTGCTGCAGTCACTGCCCTGYCCTCCTGTCCCGTGAGGAATTCCTGTGGATAAGGGGCATCAGGGGAGTGAAGGGTCAGTGCAGGGTTCATGCAGGGCAGGATCTGTCACCTCCTCAGGAACTGAAGAACTTCCTTTGTAGATGTATTCRGCCATCAACTTCTTTATTTTAACATTAAATTTGTTTTGCAGGTTTATTTTGGTTACGTTTTTTAAAAGAAAAAGTATCATCATCATCATCATCATTATTATTATTTAAACATGGAAACTCTGTTCCCCAGCAGATTGTCAAAGCTTTAAACAACACCCCACATTTTAGTCTTTCCACTCTTCTCTCTGCAGACCTGAACAACTGCACACCAGATGGTTCAGCTGGTAGYGGAGGTAAAAGGCTCTGCAGATTAAAAAATTGTTGGCTATTTTTATTCCATTTCTGCTTTGGCATCTTGCCTCGCTTTTGCATCTTTGCATATCACATAAAATGAGGCCTTTCTGAATGTTTTCAACTTTTTAGAACTTCTTCCAATGGTGCACGGTTTATTCTGCGTGGGAGCTCAAAGGTGAGAGCTGACCCGAGGAAGGAAAGACACAGAGTTAAAAGCAATGGGATGTCTTTGGAATTTTGGATGAAGTGAATATTTTGGCTTAGGATTTTTCTTTTTTTCTCCTTCCTTTAAAGTCATTTGCCCTAAACAGGCTCTGATAAGAATTTGCTCCTTGAAAATAATTTTGTGTGGTGTAAAATGGACATAGCTGCCCTCCAAGCCAGGTTGGGCAGCAATAATTGATCACATCAAAGYAGCTGCTCTGAAGTTCTGTAGAGATGAAGTTTAGCTCACAACTCCCTTTTCCAGGGAGGAATCATTCCTCAGCTGCCAGGCTTCATCCCTGGCTGGAGAGCAGGCAGGAAGGGTCTCCAGTGTGCTTGGAGGAGGGAAGTTCAGAGAGGTCTGGGATTGGGGCAATAAGGGTTAGAGATTCCCAAAAAAACCCCTGCTTTTCTTCTGGTGCCTGCAAAGGCTTGAGCTCAGTGCCCCATCACAAATCCTGCCCTTAACTCCCATCATCTTCCCCACCACCTGCACCATCAGTCGTTTCTCTCTTTTCCACGGGCACCATTTTTAACGATCAGTGGGATCTCCACAGGGACAGCATTTAAGAAACCGTAACACTTAACAGCCTTCTTACCTTAATTGAGTGTTTATCTCAGCTATTAAATGTTCTTCAGAGCTCTTTTAGAGAAAAACCTGGAGGTGCTCATTAAAATTAATGTGTGTGGTTTGTTTGTTTAGCTGCCAGAAAAAGAAAAGGCACACACACACGAGTGTCTCGAGTCTCCCTGGTAATGTGCAAAGGTGAGAACTTGGATGCAACTGTGAGGGGTGGGAAGAAAYTGGGAGCAGCAGAGACTGTTTTCCTGAGGTTTCAAACCTCCACGTGCTCTTAGGGCGCAGCACAGGGTGATTTACTGGCTAAAGTAAAGATCTTTTTATTAAAGATACCCTGAAAAAAAACCAGGATAATTCAGGTAAATCCTCAATATCAACGCTGTAAATTCAGCAAGGCTTTGGAGTCCCACGAAGCAGGCACAGGCAGCTGCTCAGCCCGTGCTGGAGCCCCAGGTCACAAAAGATTGGAGACAGCACTAAATTATAKTGCTGCCGTGGTGGGCACTGGAAAGGCCAAGAAAAAATAGATTCTGTGGGTAGGGATGAAATATTCTAGACAAGCTGATGACCTCATGCAAGAAAATGAGTTAATGCTTGCAGCGTCCCTATAAATTGTTCCTTCCTTTAGGAGTCGTTTTCAGCTGTTGTTTTATTGGGAATTAAGGTGCTTTTCTTTGTGGGCTCTGGCTAGTGCCRGTGCCAGAAATGTCATTTTAGGAGTCGAGGTCACAGAGCCCACACTTCTGTCTTGATAGTGCACAAGGTGAAAGTGGAGGCTTCTTATCTTAAATACAACATTTTGCCCTAAAAACCACAAAAATGTAAATGTGAGAACAATGATAATGGGAGTGGTGTGCTTCTGTCCCTGTGTGTGTGTGTGTGTGTGTGAAATGGACTCAGGGTGCACCAGGAAAGGCAGATATTGGGAAAAATTTCCTCGTGGAAAGGTTGTCAATCATTGGAACAGGCTGCCCAGGGAAGKGGTGGAGTTTCCAYCCTTGAAATGTTAAAAAAAATGGGTGGATRTGGCACTTGAGGATGTGGTTTAGTGGTGAACAGGGTGGTGGGGGACGGTTGGACTTGACGAGCTCAAAGGTCTTTTCCAACGTTTATGATTCTATCTGAGATTGCAATAATTAATGCGGAAAAACTCAGAATCAGTCAATGAAACTCTAAAGTGAGAAAAGATTCCTACAGCACAAGGACCGGACCATGGAATTCTGTTTCAGTGGTTTAGTTGTGGTGGTCACCAACTAATAGGGATASTGGTGTGACATCTGCATTTTGAAATATGACAAGGTTAAAAAAACACTTTCTATATAAAAACTGTCTTACAGTGGTTTCTGATGTACTGGTTTATTTGGGTTCAAGGGTGTTTTTGGAAGGAGTAATGGAATTATTCCTGGCACTGATAGTGCCGACAGCAGGGCTGATTCTAGGATGATAGTGGAGGATGAAGGGAATTTGGCTTTCATTTGAATAATTGGTTTGACAAATGCAAAAAAGGCAACCAACAGTTTGAAAAAATGCAGATTGTAAGCAGTGAGTTTGGGGGTTTACATGAGTCAGAATACAGAAGGAAAAGGCTTAAAAGGTTATTATTAAAAAAAATAGTAAATGGCCTAAATGAAAAATGGGAYGAATAGAGAAATTACTGAAGTATTAACACAGCAAAATGATCTTACAGAGAGTAGTTTGAGCTCTCTTTTAAGCYGAGAATATTCTGTGTTTCTTTTGGATTCCAAGAAGAAAATCAACTTTGCTGTTTCAGGATGACTCAATTGAATTGTCTGYGAGAAGATGAGAATTCAGGTAGCGTGATAAAGGTTTATCAAAAATAAATAAAAGGGAGAAAGTTCACAGGTTGGAATGTCTAGACCTCAGTGATTTGTACAGAGCAGCAGTGAGATCTCAYGGCTTGAAATCATCTGTGGGTCAGAAATTTGGGGGATGAATCCCATTAATTTTCCATCAGAACCCAAATAAGRTGCTAGGAGGACGTGGCAAAGGTTCAGAAGACTTTGCAACTGCAATTTCCAGAAAATTCAGTGTAACACGTTTAAACTACCAACTTCCAGGGAAGACCAGACGAGTTCCTTCCTCTGACTTGAACTCTTCACTYCTGGAACTCAAGAGTCATTATTGTGGGGGTTTTTATTGTCCCTTTTAAGTGTAGCTGGGATCTAACTGTAAAGGAATGGGAAGCAATTACAAAACCAAGGATAAAAATGCTTCCTCTCCTGGATRTCTGAGGTGGTGTTGGTGGTGGCTGCAAGTCCGTGCTCGGAATGGGAGAAGAGCAGAGGGAGGGTGGTAAAGGTGAGCTGAATAACAAACAACAACGTTCGGTTTGCTGGAGTTCCTCTGGCAGCAAGACTGAACCATCAGGAGCTGTTCGCTTGCTCCTGACAAACAGCACCTG